>JAJLRJ010000001.1:6629356-6756856 GCA_024195265.1 Dendrophyllia cribrosa | reverse complement strand
CAATAGAACAAACAACACAACAATGGACCCCAGCCCTGAAAACAATAGAGCTGCGTGATATACAGGTTCAATGAAATTAGAGGTTGTTAAGAGCTGCGTGGTATCTCGTAGAATGGCCTACAATGATCATTGTGAGTGAAATTTGTGATCCTCGCAGTGTGCTATCACTTTTAAGTGATAAAAATGCCGAGAATTGCAGTCGGAAGTTAAGGGCCCGAGTTCAAGTCACTTTTTTTTCTTTCTTTTTTTTTTTCCTTCGGACTGGATATTAGAAAGTGATGCATGTACTGTTTTTGTTTTTTATTATCTATAAAATCAATAATAATCAATAGCAATTAAGAAGACTTGGTGAGCGAGTATCGATTTTCATTGATTGGTTAAATCAACCAATATCAATAAATGGATTATTATTGATTACTACTGATGGCTAGGTCACAAATCACAAATTTCACTCAAGTTTTATCCACAGTTCACATATATAGTTATATTCATAAATGATCATTGTCGTTGATCATTTTAGGTCGTTGTAGCTCATCACTAGATTATTTTAAGTCAATGTCGATCATTGTAGGTCGTCCTTGTTTTAGTATTTTTAACTACGATTGTTTTGATCAGTACTTTTTGTTTTCTTGTGACTACATTCACTGACTTTTTCCACAAGTTTAATTTATTCAGTATAACTATCAACCTTTAATGTTTATGTGATCATATAAACCTGCCAACTTTTCCAAGAGTTGCCATTGTTTTTTAAGTATATTAAGTGAATAATGCTATCTATTGCTATGCTATCTATTTTTTTGTTTCTTCTCATTTATAGGCGAAGGCTACAATCGATTGCGTGCAGATCTTGATGTAAGTGCACATGGAGAGGTAGTAGCTATTAGAAATGCAGCAAAAGCACTGGGAACTTATGACCTGCAGGGATGCAGCCTGTATACAAGCAGTGAACCTTGTCCAATGTGTGGTGCAGCGATCTGGTTTAGCAGGTTTTGTAGTGGTTTGATATAATTTTGAGCAAGAGAGCAAAGCGAGCCAAGGGAAAACTGGGGAGGCTCGAGGAAGGGGACTTAGACCCCAAACCCCGACTTGGGACTTAGACCCCAAACCCCGACTTGGGAGATGGGGTTTGGGGTCTAAGTCCCAAGTCGGGGTTTGGGTTCTAAGTCTCCCTTGTAATTAACCCGTCAATGTTGTGTCAATGATCTGTCATTTTTATATACTTTAACTCGCCATGCCCCCCACCACCACCCCCCCCCCCCCCCCCCCATTCCCTTTCCATCGCCACCATTCGAGCACCTTGAAATGTGGTAATATTTTCATTATCTTTAAACTGATCAAAACTGACCATTGATAGTTGTTTTTCTATTCTCTTTGTTGTTTATTAATGCAGATTGGATAAAGTTTACTATGCTCAGACTAATGAAGGAAGTCCTGAACAGCTTGTTCAAAGCCAGGAAGACATTTTGAAGTTTGTTCATACACCAATTGACAAGCGTTCTATTCCTGGTGAGCAGGTCAAGAGCCAGGCTAAGGAGGCATTAAGGATCCTTGAAAAATACTTCTAGGATGTATTAGGTTGATATGATGCTGCAGTGAAAAACAGTTTAGTTTTAAGTTCGAGTTTCTTTTTATTTGCCAAGTGAAGGCAAAAACTGTACACATTGATAGAAAGTTCGGTGTCTAGTCTAGTATAGGATTGCAAAACCAGTTTAACATGGTCTGGTATACGTTAAGGGATATACAGAGTATCGCCCTCGGGATCTAACCCATAGAATGTAGAAAGTAATAAAATGTTAAGTACTGTATTAACTATGATGGGCAAATAAAAGAATGCTAAAGGCTAATTGCTGTCACTAACATCCTCATTTACGGGTTTCTTTCATCTCCACGGCCACTCTAACCTTGTTCCCTTTGGGTGGGGAGATAAAAGACCCTGGGAACTAGGCTATATTGCTGTAGCATCTTTGGTAGGGTCAAGCCCAAATCATACCGTCAAGAAGGACGTCGGACACCTTATTGAGACTTATATAACGGAGTAACTGGTAAGCTTTCAGTTGAGGTTAGGGGTAGCAGTTTATATAGTTAAATTTAGGACTAAGCAATCCGAGAAGCTAGGTGGTACAGTGGTACGGTAGGCTATGTAAGCCTAAGCCTAGCTGAGGTCACAGGTGCAATCCTGAGTGAGGATTTTAGATTTTCCTTTTTACACTTAAAAATTTATTGAAAATAAAATTCTTAGTGTCGACATTACGTTAAATAAGTCTCAATAAGGTGTCCGACGTCCTTCTGGACGGTATGATTTAGGCACAACCCTTTGGTAGTTCCTCCGAATTGGCTATCCAGGTCCTCTAGCCAACCCTTTACTTCTTTTTCCTTCTAAGACCCTTCTTGGTGCCCACAGTCAGAACTTGTCCCGGATGCGTCCTGTTCAAGGTTTTACTGTTAAAATACAAAATGACAGGGACAAAGGAATTGCCAGACCATCAGTGAAATTAGTAATATATTCACATTCATTCGATAAGACACTGTATGACTTATGCTTATTAAGATATGGGGGAAAAATTTTGCTCATCCTGAGTAGAAGTAATAAAGGGAAGGAAAAGAAAAAGGAATAGCCTACCCGAAAACGAATCTCTTTCTCCCAAAACTCAGAAAATCCAAAACCAAGCTATGGCAGAGTGAAACATTTTTATTGACAAGATGGTCCGCCATTTATGACAGTTTGCTTGAACGTTCCCAGCAATGAAGTTTTTGTTACCTCTAAAGGGGATGTGCGTAGGTGAAGCATACACAGAACTGGAAGAGACCATATCCATATCCATACCCTCGCGGAGGGGAGCGGCCCGACCCAGTTGTGGGGCTTTCCCTCCCAATTACACCAAGACTCCTTGGGCTTATGAGAAGAAGCCACGTGAAGGGGCTGGTCAAAATGAAAGAACGGAACCCAATTCTAAAAGAAAAAAGAGAACGAAAAGAAAATAAAGGGAGGGAAATAAAACCCCACAACCGAGTCGAGCCATGAATCCGTCCGGAGACTGGAAAAGGGTTATGTTTAGAGAACCCCCTGGACAAGACTCGGAAATGAGGATGAAACTAAATAAAAGAAAAAACAGACTGAAAGGAAACAACAAAACTTTATTGTGAAGGTTATCGGCAAAATTCATAGAATAACAGCAAACCCACAATACATGACAAAGTTTAGTTGTTCATCGTACGGTGGTACCATCGTACGGTACCATCGGTGGTACCATCGTACGGTGGTATTCTGCCTTGGATCCCTTTAAGGTGTGGCCAGCTGTTTACGGTTTCTGGTCTTGGAATTTGGTCTCGACGGGAAGGAATGGTCTGCCTTGAATACGTCTTGGGTAGGTCGACTTCGGTGCGCTTGTCGAGACGCTGAACAACCAAGCCATCAATTCTTTCAACTGCTATCCTCTGACGACCAAGCATTGTGCTTAAATCCAAACTGGTTTCAACACCCTTGATGCCGAGTTCACGCTGTACTTGGGTTGTCACGAAGGTTGTGTCACTTGCATCGTCTAGGAGGGCGTAGACTATGATTGCTTTGGCTGGGTTATCCTTGTGAAACAGAAGAACTTGGATGATTCGACAATTAGTGATTACGCTGGCGGACTCTGTAGCTGAGCTGTGCGCTACACTGATCAGGTTTGAGCTCGCGGATCCTACAACTGGCGGTTTCTTGCTGAGTGATTCATTCTTGTTAGAAGCTCGCTGAGTTTCTTGTGACTTGCGGTCAGGCTGTGGACGACTTTCGGTAGATCTTGGTTTTACGCCATGCAGTAAGGTGTGGTGACGTCTTCCACATTCTTTACAAGTAGATCTATTACGACATCCCGAAGACACGTGACCTGACTTGAAACAGCCGAAACAAAGACCTTTACTGCGAATAAATTCACTGCGTTCATCTACTGAACTCTTGAGAAATTCGCTGCACTTGACAAGAGCGTGTTGACCGTTGCAAAGGGGGCAGGCCTGATCTGTTTGATCTGCAATTGGTTTTGACGACGAGGCAAGATCGCTGGGGGGTGGAATACTTGATGTCGCGAGAGAATTGGCGCTCAAATCACTGTCGTCCTTCTTCTTTGATTTGTTCTTCCATCCCCACTTTGGCTGGGTACCAGTCTTCTTGCGTTCCGCTTTCAGGGCGTCAGGTGAGAAGATGGGGTCATTCGCAAGTTCTGCTTCTTCTCTGACAAAATTCATAAAGGCGCTAAATGTGATGATTTTCTTAGACTTGGTTTGTTTTTCATGAGCATGCCGGCACCATTTCACAGCAGAGTAAGAGGGAAGTTTGCTGCTGACAAGGCGGAGAGTTTCTGTTGAGTCGAGGTCCCCCATTGACTGAATTGTCTTCATTGCTTCTTCGCATCGTACGAGAAAATCAGAGAAGTCCTGGAGGCCACTGCTATCACCATCGTTAATCTTCGGCCAGTTTCTTAGACTAGACTTGTAAGCCTCGGCTACATGGACGGGATTCCCGAAACGCTGGTCTAACATTTTTCGAGCTTTATCGTAGGCACTGTCAGAGCTCATAGCCAGGAAACCTTTCACTACGTTGTTAGCCTTGCCTCTGGTGTACTTGTCAAGGAAATACAGCCGGTCTTTGTTCGATGACACATTACTGCAAATGATGGAGTCAAAAGCGGTCACGAAGGCTGGATATTCAAAGTAATCTCCGGAGAAGACCGGCGGCTCTTTAACCGGGAGGTTGCTAATCTTCTGCTGATTGATAATTAATGAGCTCAATTCGGCCTGCTTCGCTTGTAGGCTGACGATATCCTGAAGAGTTGTATTTACGCCAGTCTCTTGATAATGGGGCGTGAACACAGGATCTGCTCTCCGAGGCTCAAAGGGTAGCGTTAGATAACTTCTAGGAACGAACGAAGGAGCGTACGGGTCAGCCTTAAAGCTTCTTTCTTGTTTAATGTTATCGTCGCTTACGTCTGGTTTTAACTCCTGTTTAACCGCGGGATTAACGTCTTTGACACTTGACTCCTCTTTATCACCCGCTAATCTTTCTTCTTCTAAGATTCGTTTTATCGCTACTTTCTCGGCGCTTGCGATAGCTATCTCTTTCTCAAGTTGCAGCCGCCTCAATTCCTTTTCTTTCTCGAGAAATTCCATTTCGGCCTGTAACTTGGCAGCCTTGGCTGCGGCGTCGAGCAGCGCAAAGGACAGATGTTTTGTAGAGGACGTACTAAATTTAGACCTTCCAGACGCCTTTGATTTCACGCTGTGACCAGATTTGACAGATCTCACTGACTGTGCGCGACTGAGGTTTCTTTCAAGTGATTGCATTCGTTCACAAAGTCTAACTCTGCACTCAATAAATTCCCGATCGCGAATATCGAACCATCGATATGAATCTTCCTTTTCCTTTTCTGATTGAATTAAATCATCGTGCTCCTTGAATGCGGTATTGAATTTGTCTTTCAAATTATCTAATTTAGATCTCTCTTCTTCTAATTGTTCTATTGTGGTCTCGGGTGAATCACGCAGCACATTAATCTTATCCATCTGTTGTTTTAATTTTTTGAAAGCGGAGTTTCGATTAGAAAGCTTTGTTTCCAACTGATAAGCCAAACCCTTTTCGGTCATTATTTTTCTCCGTCCAATTGTTTTGGAGGTTTCGAATCGTGAAAGTTCGACGCCCGCCACACTCCTGGGTGGCTTTTGGTATTTGAGGCATCGCCTCAAAGTCCAGCTCTGATGGCGTTCTGTTACGACTGAAGACCGGTTCGCTAACAACGCTCATCGTTCGTTATGCTAAGAAACAAAGTACCAAAGGATCGAGACGAAGTTCAACTAGAATTCAAAACCATTTGGCGGAATGAAGCCACGATATTTTACTGTAACGCTTGCGACAAACGAGACGAAAACTTCGAGGGGTGTCGCTAAGGCGTGTTTTCGAAGTGTCGGGACTATTTTACAGGTCGTGTAGCAATCACGGAAAACCAAGGTGACGGTTAACGGTGTTTATTGCATCAAAGAGTTTAGTGACGATCACGATGACGATGACGATCACGATCACGATCACGATCGTAAACTGAAATAACAATAACATTATAACGAATCTATCAATCTATACGTGAAATAATGCGTAAGGCATGAACAAGAAACGTTTTACGTGCCTACGTCGATAACGTGATTAAAATAACGACGATTAACGTGAATTAACATAAACAAATCATAAAAGGCTACGTTAAAACTACTCGAGATTCAATGATCGGCTACAAGTTGAACATTTGCGGCTGATTAACAGCCCAAAGACTAAATGTGGGCGTTACTGGCTAAGCGTCTCATTCTTTCAATTTACTCCTTTTGACTCCAAGACAATTAATTGTACTATTGTACAATACCGTACATTAGTGTGCTATATCGTCCAAGGTGGAAAAGTAAACTTAGACAAATTAAAACTAAACTACAAAAATCACTTACATATCGATCCCGCTTGTGCCAAAGGTTTAAAAACGAGCAATAACAAAGGTACTTCTAGTCAAGGCGAAATCTTGCGAAACTCTCATTTAAAGGGACGCTAACTTAGCTTTTATATGCGCGCGGTGACGCTAAAAGATCCTGTTAAGACCGCTCAAATACACAGCTCGATTGATAAAAACGCACCGCTAGTTTATTCTGACAACAACTGGCAATAAGGGCTTTGGCACACTTCGTGTAAGCCAACACATTACAACATTCTTCATGTAAGCATCATGGAATATAACACTGGATATAACATCTTCTCCCCTTTTTACGGATGCTTACATGCAATAAATCATGAAAGGAAAAACTATAGTCATTCAGTGTTTTAAAGTAGTTCTCAGGATCCAAAGTGTTCTTGATAATTTACACATAGATTAGTGGGTTAGTATAATGATAGAATAATGACAAACAATGTCAAAGTCAATGTCTGCGCATCCTTCTGCTTGTCATGTAACATAATCAGTCAAATAGGCTGGTCTACGCCGTAGTCTCTTTGGTCGTGATGCGTGTATTCCAGGACTCTCTTGCACCCTATCTTGTGCCGCAGCTGTAGCCGGGTGCGATTCTTCAGCCGGTCGCAATTCATCAGCAGCATTTCCTTGTGTAAGGACGCTTTCCTGTTCAGGGATGCTTCCTTGTTCTGGGATGGTTTGCAGTTGTGTGGTATGTTCCGATGGTTGGTCACTGGTATTGCCAGCATTCATGAGTAGTGTCTCCCTCCAATCCTCACGACTCGCAGCCTCTGTGCTACCCCGGTGCATAATGGCATTCGCTAATTTAAACTGACTTGAGTCGTGACAAATTTCTCGACCATCTGTGATTCGTCTCGCCGTAATGGTAGAACCGCTAATCTTGGTCACCGTGTAGAAAACGGGTTCGTATGGGGTTGACCATTTATTCGACTTCCTCTGCCTCAGCAAGACATAATCTCCCAGGATAAAATTGTGCTCCTTGATGTTTGCACCCTCGCGTTTCATCTTCTCTTTGTACCGCCTGTCCTTCTCATCAATTGACTCATCTTGTTTGCTTCTCTCTTTTCCTGGCATTGTGTAGTCTAACTTGGTCCTGACAGGTCTGTTTGTCATTGCTTGATAGGGTGTAACACCAGTAGCAGGGTGTGGTGTATCCCTATAGGCCATCAACATGTCTTGAACTGCAATGCTTCTATCAAGTCCTGTCTTTCCCTGCAGATGGGTAATTTGCTCAGTTTTGTTGAGAACCTGCATAAATCTCTCCACTTGCCCGTTAGCTCTGGGATGTAACGGTGTGATCCGATGGTGTTGAAATCCTTCTTCTTCTGCGAAATCAGAGAACTCCTTTGAGTTAAACGGTGGACCATTGTCTGAATATACCCGTCTAGGTACCCCATGATGAGCAAACATTTTCTTTAGTCTTTCTTTGGTCGGTTTAAATGCCGTTGAAGACACAACTTCCACTTCCGGGTATCGGGTTCTTCGGTCGACAGCTACTAAGTTGTAGTGTCCATCAGGATAAGGTCCCCCGAAATCGATTGTGACCTGCTCCCAAGGTTCTTCCGGGATTACTGATGGTTTAATTGGCTCTTCTCTGTGGTTCCTGGTAGTAACTTGGCAATCATAGCAATGTCCTATCGTTTGGTCAATCATTGCATTCATGTTAGGAAACCAATACTTTGCTCGAAGCATCTGTTTTGTCTTCGTTGTGCCAAGGTGTCCTAACCTGTGGGCTGTTTTGATGATTTTCTGCTGCAATCCGGCCTTGTGCCTCATAAATCTCTTCTTTGATTGGATAGAATGGTGCCAAGTCAACATCCTTCCTGCTGGCTTCCCAATCGCCTTTTTGAATAGTCTGGCTCAGTTTCTGCATGACCCCATCTTGCTGTGTTTCTTCCTTAATCCTGTTCAATACAACCGCGTGTTCTGTTTCAACCGTAGCCTTTAATATCTTTTCAGTGTCATTGTTCCCAATGATTGGCAATGGGTGTCGGGATAAGAAATCCAAAGGATCTGCTTCATTTTTCCCGGGCTCGTATTTCATCTCATAATCGACATTTTGCATGTCCATAACCCACTTCTCGATGCGTGGTGGTAGCTTCGCCGTAGGTTTATTGAAAAGTGGCAGCAGCGGTTTGTGTGCCGTGACAATAGTGAACTTTGGTGCTCCAAGTAAATAGATACTGAATCGGTCCTTGGCCCACTTCACACACAAAGCGTCTTTCTCTGTCTGGCTATACCTCTTTTCGACATCTGTCAGAGTGCGGCTAATAAAGTGCACTGGTTGCCAACCCTTGGTGGATTGTTGGAAGAGACCAGCTGATAGCCCCTCATTGTAACTAGCTTCTACTCTCATCATGATAGGTAGCTTTGGATTGAAGAATGCCATTGTGTCCTGGCTAGAGATACTGGCTTTCAGCTCCTCAAAAGCATTAGCTTCTTCAGGTCCCCAACGGAACTTGGCTTCTTTGTGCGTCAACTCCCTCAATGGCTTTGTAAGTGAGGAGTATCGGGGTATAAATTTAGAAAGGTAGCCGGTCATACCAAGGAAACTTCTGACTTCTCCCTTTGATTCTGGAGGCGTGCATTCCTGGATGGCCTGTACCTTCTCTGGTGTTGGTTTGAGACCACCTTTGCCAAATCGATAGCCATAGAAGGTAATCTGTGCCTGGCCAAATTCACACTTGGGCTCATTTAATGTGATTCCATAATCTTCAGCTCTCTGAAATACTGTCTCCAGAGTGTCATTGTGTTCTTTCCAGTTACTTGCTCCAATTAGGATATCATCCCTTTGATTGATGCATCGAGGAATGTCACCAAAAATTCTGTTCATTTCTTCATCGAACAGGTCTTGCGATGCTTTCGCACCAAATACTAATCTCTTGGGTCTGAAGTTACCCCATGGAGTACTGAATGTGGCAATCGATCTTGATTCTGGATGTAGCACTAGCTGGTGGTATCCTTGCCGGAGGTCTAATTTAGTCCAAATAGTGCAATCATGAAACTTGTAGATGAAGTCTTCCACGACTGGTGCCTGCGAAATTCGACTTCGCTCCATGTGCTTGTTTGGGACTCGCAAATCAACGCTCGCTCTGATCATGTGTGGTTCCAATTTTTCTGACGACATCCCTGAAAACTTTGGTTTAGGCTGTACCACAACAGGAGAACACCAAGTAATTGGTTCATCATCAGGTACTTTCTCAAAGATATCTTCTTCTATGCCCTGGTCCAGCCACCTTCGAAACGGTTCTTGAAGGTAGTATGGTACCTGTCTGGGTTTCTGTGCAACCGGCACTGCTTCGGGTTTCATGTGGAATCGGCCCAAAATCTCTCTGTCACCCTTCTTGTCTTCTATCTTTCCAATACCTTTGAATAAGTGGCTGTACTTGGTAACCAAATCCTTCATCTCCTGTACACCTTCTAGCTCTTTGACAGCATTAGCACCATGTACCTCCTTGGATGTCCCCAGGCCATTTGGTTCTGCAAACCCACCATCTGGTCTGATTTTCAGCATCCCCAAATCAATCAAGGTTTGCTTACTGATCAGCGGGGGTGATTGTATTCTTCCAAATACTACCACAAATCTTGCGAGCTTTCCACAGGTCTCATTGCGAATAACCGCCTGGAATTCTCCCTTGACTTCAAGTTCGTGTTGGAAAGTATGCAGTTTTACTTTGCTAGCTTCTAAGATTGGCTTGTCATGTGTTCTATGGATAAATGCCTTAAATTGGTGCTCATCCAATATGTTAACATCTGCCCCACTGTCAGCCTCCATCTCTACATCAACATCATTCAGTCGAACTGTAACAATCCTGTAATTGCTGCCATCTTCTTTGACTTTTTTAGCTCGTGCTAAATGCTCTGCTGCTTGTCCGAAAAATTCATCATCTGAGCTTGTGGATTCAGCATCCTCAGTTGTCTTCTTAATTCTTCCTCTAATTCTTCCTCTACTCGGTTTCCGTCCTCTAGAGTTTTGACCACGAAAACCTTCAGATTTGCATACAGAGGAATAATGATTCCACTTGTGGCATTTACGACATTTCTTTCCATATGCAGGACAATCTCTTCCCTTTGCATGAACTCCAGTCAAACCACAAAACCCACATCTTTGCTGCTTCATATTATCTTGTTCTTTACCAGGTCTCCACGGTCGCCGAAATCCATGCGATTCATCCGCCGATTGTTTGTGATTTAACGGTTCGGAGTAAATACGAGAAATATTATCTGGGGAGCCCTGTGAGTGTCCACTTTCCATGTCTAGCATCTGCCGTGCTATGTCTTCTGTCTGACTTGCTTCAGTGAGGAATCGTGTCAAGTCCCACGTCTTGCTAACAGCTTTTTCAATTAGCTTCTTGTTGTCAATAGTTTGGATGATGTGCTCTAAAATTCTCTCGTCGTACGTATCTCCAAACTCGCATTCCTTCGCTTTCTCCCGCAGCCTTGCAGCATATGCGCTTGTAGTTTCTCCTACTTGTGGCCTCATCTTTAAAAATAAATACCGTGCGTGGTGCTTGTTCTTCTTTGGGGTGAAATGTTCATTCAGTTTGGTACGCAACTTCACGTATACGTCTTCTATTTCTGCATCTGGCAAACTCTTCTCCAATCGAGCTATCTCTTTTCCGCCGTAAATAATCATTGCATCTTTCTTGTCAACTGCTCCCGTGATTTTGAAGTATCTGAATTCTCTTTCGATGCCTTCTAACCATTCCTCCCAAGCTTTTCCTACGCTGTTTGTTTCGTCCGGGACGACGAACGGTCGGCTTCGCAAGTTTCTCGTTTCTGTTACGACGCGAATTTCTTGTGCTTCTGGTGCTCCAGCCTGTACTTCTCCTCCAGGCATTCTGTGGGTCGCTTTTCACCGCTTAAAATCTCGTCGCCAATGTTAAGACCGCTCAAATACACAGCTCGATTGATAAAAACGCACCGCTAGTTTATTCTGACAACAACTGGCAATAAGGGCTTTGGCATACTTCGTGTAAGCCAACACATTACAACATTCTTCATGTAAGCATCATGGAATATAACACTGGATATAACAGATCCGATTACAAACCAATGGGAAAACAGATAAACATTGTAACTATGTTCGTAACTAGGCACACAAAAGTAATCGATAACTGATCTAATCAAATTGTTCTTTAATTAGTCTGATATCCTTAACAGTGATGGCAAATTAACTGTAACACCCGGGTAACTGCTACCCATGAGAGCACAGTCTTGGTTAATGTGATGGCAAATTAACTGTAACACTCAGTAATCTTGTGCACTAAAGATACTGCTCTTTGTCTGGACTCTCTCCTTTGACCTTTCTGGTAGAGGTGCTTCTTCTGGCAAATAATCCACTTTCAGCATAGGTCTAAAAGCAGAAGAGCTTTATAATCAAGAGTAACTGCAAAGTAAAATGTATGAAAACAGAATCACCAAGTGTGAAGCTATGAAAAAGCTAGTATTACACCAAACTGTATTATAAATTAGTCTCAAAACTTCAGGCAATGTTGTTTGTTGGCTTTGTTACAGCCTAGTTGTAAATTAAAGATCAACTAGAACTTATTTCTTTCATAATTCCTTTGGAATGATGAACATCATCAGCACAATTGCTTTTAACAGCATAAAAAACTAATTTTAGTGTTTTGCATAAGTTTTCTATCTCTCAAAATTAAAAAGCATCCAGCAAAAACACAAATAAAAATAGGATGCATGGCAATATTTCTCTATGAAAATGAAGACCACATGCAAAAATTCAGGTATGAGACATTTTTAACACCAGTGAGGTGTCTGCAAGCTATATTTCTCAACTAACCTCTTCTCTTTACAGTTGGCAATGGCTACAGGGTATACAGAAATTGTACTTTCTGAACTTTTACAGGTATTGTCAAAGTTGATAGGCACATATTTTGACTTTTAAGGGGTCAGGATATTTACAGTAATTTAGAACTACATATCACAATTTTGAGTTATGTTTTGTAGCAACAAGGGGAAAATAAAAAAATAAAACACAAAGCACAAGTGATGTGAGCATAAGACATGTAAATGTGCAACTCAAAACAGCTTTCATGTAGAAACTACAAGTATCCCACACACCGACGCTGCACAACATGTCAAAATCAAAATCAAATGACTCCATTTAAAGTCAAAGCAAGAATTGGCAATAGCTAACAAAGGTAATTTGAAATTGCCTCTTAATTTTCATTTCTAACGCGTGATAATTAATGAGGGCGAAGCCCAAATAAACTATCACATGATAGAAATCAAGAGCAAATAATCTAATTGTTTAAGTATAAATGTACATGTACTAGACATTCAAAACTTAACAACAAATACTCTTCACAGAAACTTCAAAAACGCGAAGCGGCCACCATTCACTCTACTCACTTTCTACAACAGAATAGATAGCGAGTTGTGCAGCCAATAAGAGAACAGCATTCATGATAGAATGCCAGTAGATTTATACTAAAACGAAATTTTTTTAAAAAACATTTACAGCTAATACTAATATCTTAGTAACCTACAAGGCAAAAAGGCTAGCCTAGCTAGTCGTAAAAAATATAGTATTATTCGGGTAAAACTGGTTGACTATTCGGGCACCACAGAAGCAGTAAAATTACTGAATTATTTTGTGAGTCAATGTCTTAATTTATTTGTTTTTAACTCACATTACTCACTTAACTTTCTAACCGAGCTCTATACTACATCGATCATGTCATTCATGTGATAGCTTCATTAGATGCTCACCGCGTGAGCAGGCATAGAACGACAAATTTGCGTTGTGGTCCACCAAGCCGGGTGGAATGATAATGTAGACCGCGCAGGGATTGAAACTAAGGGCGCATTTCTTTTCTACGTATTTTGCCCATTCCAAAAACAGAAAACCCCAAACTATTGCACCTATTCCTCTCGTAAAATATGGAAAGTTGCTACTTTGACTATGTGTACCTGGAATAATTTTCATGTGTGAGAATGTAAACAACATAGTTTTGTTAGCGTATTCTGATCTCAGAATGACCAGAATATGTCCCAAAACAACGTGCCTTAAGTATAACATTTGGCGACCATCTTGTATGCGTGGTTGGTATCTGGTCGTGGTCGATTAAAAAAGTATGTCTTCGTTGACGTCTCGTAAAAGATCTTATCAGTACTGTGTGAAGTGCGAAGAATGCGAGATGTAGAAGCTCGTCCTCAGATCGTTCACAGCGGTAGAAAAGTAAAATGTCAGCGAGTGCTAGAATCATCAAAGTTGTAGCGTTACACGAGCCAACCGCGAACCCGAGTCAACCTCGAGTCACGAGTCAACCTCGAGTCAAGCCAAAAATTAAAAATACATATATATATATATATGAATATATATTGTAGGAAAAAATATATAAATATATGAATATATCAAGATTATTACGGTGGCCCACAACTGTCACGGCAAGAGCAAAAGACCGACGGCAAAAGCAAAAGGCCCACGGCAAAAGCAAAAAGCTCACGGCAAAAGCAAAAGGGCCACGGCAAAAGCAAAAAGCTCACGGCAAAAGCAAAAAACTCACGGAAAAAGCAAAAGGCTCACGGCAAAAGCAAAAGGCTCACGGCAAAAGCAAAAAGCTCACGGCAAGAGCAAAAAGCTCACGGCAAGAGTGAAATCTTAAGGAGACTATACGTACTGGGAAGTATGTCGAGATGGCAGTTTAAAAAACTTTTTTTTCCCTTTTTTTTTTTCTTTATCCTTTTTTTTTTATCATAATTCTTGTTGTCTGAATGGTCTCACAGTGGTAAACAGCCTGAAAAAAAATATATTTGAGATATGAAAGACAACTGAAGCTTATTTTTATATTAGCACCCGTACGTGGACTTTTTGGACAATCTGCTATTCATACGGTAGTCCAGAATTTTCGTAGAATTTCCATGTAATCTGACTTATTCTTGCCGATCCAAAATATGATGTCTTTGTAAAGATGCATTAAGGCCGGCACACACTTACAAGCCCCTTCGTGTGCACAGCATACTGGTGCATGCTGCAGGGACAGTACGCAAGCTGGTGCACACAAAGCGGATTGAGGTATAAAAATCACAGAAATCATAACTAGTATACGAGCAAAGAAAGATGGCGGACTCTATGGTTAGGAAAAAGAAGCTTCTACTACTGTCAATGATATTACTAGATGAAGAAATGTGTAATTATGTTGACCGAAAACGATGGAGACGCAAGTGGCTGAAAAGAAGAGAAGAAAAAGGAGCCTACTACACCTATTTTGTAGCGGGGACAGTTTGCAAGAGCAGTGCACACGATGCGACATCGAAATGGGGGTCATTTTGTCCCCGCTTCATGACGCACGAATTCAAACCAGCTGAATTTCGTGCAACATGTTGCGGAGACACAATTGTGCCCCGGCAACAGAACTTTTTCGCAAAAACAGGGATGTCACACGAGGAAAACTGTCGCTGCAACATGTCCCCGCTTCATGTCCCCGCAACATGTCCCCTAGTGTGTGCCGGCCTTTAAGCGATTCTAGTGAGCGTTGTTGATTTGATTCAGACTAATTTGCTCAGTCTGTGTACACTACGCGAACAACTCATTTTACACATGAACTCACGGGTAACTTGGTCACACAACCGCTCGTTCAAAGACGGACTATTGACATGTATTAAATACAAGACTAAACGTAGGTTGAATAATCGCGAAATAATTTTTCACAAACTCTGTTACATGTAAAATAAATATTATGAAAAAGGTAGGGAAATGTTATTATGAAAATTTCTCGAGTATTCGAACGTACAGACTGCGTGTTCCCGCGAGCGGCGTGACTAAGAGAAATGAGTTGGCATTTGCAATGTCTGCACCAGCTGAATAATATATTAACAGACTCCCTTAAAACTTTTAAACAAAGATGGGATGTACTGCCGTGAGTCAAATAGGTATTTACATGGAAATTCTACGAAAGTCTGGACTCCCGTTCGAATTATTTGCAGTGGTTTAATTTTAGTCGTACGGGACTGTACTTATAGGCTGGCTGGTATTAGCTATTCATAGGGGTTATTCCAGTCTGTGAGTTCCAATGCTCGAGGAATTTTCAGAATAATATTTACCTACCTTATTTATAATATTATATTTTAACAAAGTTTGTAAGAAATTCAATTTGCGATTAGTCAACCTACTTTTAGTCTTGTATTTATGGTCTTTGAACGAGAGGTTGCGTGACATTTTAACTGTGATTCTCAGTGGCGAGAAATGAGTCGTTCGCGTAGTGTACACAGACTTGGCAAGTTAGTCTGAATCACAACGCGCACTAGAATCGCTTAATGCATCTTTACAAAGACATCATATTTTGGATCGGCAAGAATAAGTCAGATTACATGGAAATTCTACGAAAATTCTGGACTACCGTATGAATAGCAGATTGTCCAAAAAGTCCACGTACGGGTGCTAATATAAAAATAAGCTTCAGTTGTCTTTCATATCTCAAATATATTTTTTTCGGGCTGTTTACCACTGTGAGACCATTTAGACAACAAGAATTATGATAAAAAAAAAAGTATAGAGAAAAAAAAAGGGGAAAAATCTGTTTTTAAAACTGCAATCTCGACATAGTTCCCAGTCTCCTTAAGACTTCACTCTTACCGTGAGCTTTTTGCTCTTGCGGTGAGCTTTTTGCTTTTGCCGTGAGCCTTTTGCTTCTGCCGTGAGCTTTTTGCTTTTGCCTTTGCCTGCTTTTGCCTGCTTTTGCCGTGAGCCTTTTGCTTTTGCCGTGTGCTTTTTGCTTTTGCCGTGAGCCTTTTGCTTTTGCCGTGGGTCTTTTGCTCTTGCCGTGACAGTTGTGGGCCACCGTAAAATAATATCTTGATATATTCATATATTCATATATTTTTTTCCTACAACATATATTCATATACATTTTTTTTAATTTTTGGCTTGACTCGAGGTTGACTCGTGACTCGAGGTTGACTCGGGCTCGCGGTTGGCTCGTGTAACGCAACAACTCGAATCATCATCATCATGACAAATAAACATGACGTCACGAGTTTCATTCGGGCAAATAAAGTTTAGCAACCCCGACAAAATTTTTCCCGTACGCTGATGGGCTTAAATATATAGTCATCATAAATGTAGGCTTATGAACACGCATTAAAATAGGCTAATATGGTTACTGTTATTTATAACATTAAAATAAATTAAGCTGTGAAATCAATTTATAAAGTCATTACATTTTTAGGGTACTTACCCCACGTCTTCCAAGCTGAGTAAGATTCAGCAATGTTTGCCAACCAGCGTCAGGCGAAAAGAATTTAAACACTCGTTTTTCTTTTCAAGTTCCTTAATTCGGCGATTATTGACTGCAGTTTTTGCAATTCGTGGGATTTGACTGGAAGCTTTTCCCGCCAAAACTGCATGGTGGCTCACAGTCGTCTAGAGCGATTCGATTCACCGCATTCAGAACGGGAATAAATTTAGGCGAACCCAGGAAACCATCTGGAGGCAGATCTCCCTGTCGAAGTAGTGCAGCGAAAAGACCAAACGAAGTGACAACAAGGAGTTTGGTTGGCTGCATGTTGAACGAGCAACCTCGCTTGGAGGGCTTCAGATCGATCTGCTGGTGGCACAGAGCGAAATTCATCTGGAAATCGCCAAAAATGACTTTGTTCGGTTTAACTCCACACAGACTCGACGTATGCACATACTAGTGCTTTCCAGGGTCAAGATTTTCGCCAGAGATGCTCGAAAGCGACCTAGGATCGGAAGGCGAATGAACGATGTACAACATTGTTTGCGACAGGGAAGTCTGGACCCGAGCAGGGTGACGACACAATGGTTGTTGTTGTCATGTTACAGGCGCGTTGGACAGACGCGCAAAGCGAGTTCTCTTTTGAAAGAGTCTCTTTTGTACTTTTGCTACATGGTAGCATCAAATATTTTTATATTGTTTGTGAGAACGGCAATGTCGACATTTGGAGTTTAAGCTAGCCGGACTCAATTATTTTTTCAGTACGTGGCCGGAACCGGCGGCATATTGTAAAACATGGACTGGACTGGACTGGATTTGTAAAACATGGACTGGACTTGTAAAACATGGATTTGTAAAACATGGACTTGTAAAACATGGATTTGTAAAACATGGACTTGTAAAACATGGATTTGTAAAACATGGACTCGTAAAACATGGACTTGTAAAACATGGATTTGTAAAACATGGATTTGTAAAACATGGATTTGTTAAACATGGATTTGTAAAACATGGATTTTGTAAAATGAAAACAAAAAGTATTCTTTCGACTTTTTTAACTTCATTTTTTCTGTCCTCGGCCTCCGGATGTTGTCACAGATTATATGTTAAAAAGTGTTGACGGGCCTGCACGGCTTCTGCAGTACGCAATTAAATTTTAAAGCCTTCATAGCTTAGCCTTTACATTCTTTCTTAAGCAAGACTCGAGTTTCGGTTCTAAGGTGAACCTCATCAGGTTCAATTATCCTCCGAATTAAGAGTCAAGATTTAAGTCAGGTTTCCTCATACGAGGCTTTTGTGTAAAAACCGACCTAAAAGCTGAAAAGGCTCAGGCAACCTTTTATGTGAGCAAAATATGAAAGCTGTGAGAAGTAAATGTTGTAAAATTAGCAGGGCTCGAGAACGGTAGCCAACTAGACATAGTCTAGTAAAAATTCAGTTTTGGCTAGTAGATTTTGGCTTCACTAGCCATTTTGGTTAGTGAAAATGGTAATGAACCGGACGGAAACGAAACTGGAAATTATTTCCGATTAATCGCAAAGGCAAACTTGAGAGATCAGAAACTAAAACATAGGCTGTAAAGGGGCATCATATTATTTAATGCCATATAGCAATAATTTGAAATAACTAAAAAGCAATAAATGTTTTTGTTTGTAGGACGATTTCACTTTTCTGTTACGAAAGCGACGAAAGAAAGAATGAAACTGCATATAGTTATAGTGGATAGTGGATAGTGGGGCGAGTTACAAAAGTGGTAAAAAATGCATTTAAACCGGTTAGGACACATCAAGGGACAATAAAGTAAAGGTAAGAAGTCTTTATTGTGTAATATTTTCGATTTTTCTATCGCTTCTCAATTCCGTGACAAATCGTATTTTTACCTATATTTCATTACTGTGTACCGGCTTGGAATCTGTAATTTGATGTGACTCACACACCACGGTTGGCCTGCCTGTGCTAAAACAAACAAAACAAACGGAACAAAGATGAATCCTGCATATGAATGCAGTAGAACAACTGAGTTAAGATCCTGCTGTTTGGAACCATCAGGAAGGACTCAGTGCCATTCGTATAATTTACACCCCCTAACGTTTTCGGATGAATAGGTTTTACGCCTGTAATATTCGGATGAGCATTTATATTGCCTAGCATAACGAGCCAGAGGTTCTTAGCAACCAAAAAAGACCACAGGATCCCGCTGAGATCGTGGAGTTTTACTCCACGATCTCTGCGGGAAGTCCAGCAACTTGCAGCATTCCAATGTAATAAAATCCCTTGTGGTAATCGTTTCTGTCCTACTCCAGACGTTAATTTTCGCGAGAATGTGTTATAATCCTTAAGCGTGAAAGTTCATTAATTGCTTTTTTAAATTAATATTCCGTCGTCATACAAGGTGTTTCGGATATTTACAAGACGTTTTGTTGCGGTTTGGGAAATTGATTTATGCGGAACTTTCTACAAAAAATTACGGCTCTGAATAGCGAACGGATTTACATCTGTACGACTCTACCTTTGTGCGACAGTGTTGTAGCGGAAATGACCGTAAATATAGGAAATGTTCTATGTACACTCTCGAACTCTTAACATTAGAAATATTAATTGTAGAGCGATAAGAAAGATGCAATACATTCGATTCCTTAATTTATAACTCACTAGAACCCGGGTATCATAGCTCAAGCGTACGCTGAAATTTCTACAAAACAAACTTATCCTTTTGGGATCTTTTGGAATTCGAAGGGCGACACAAGCACGAGCGTACGGCACTCATAAGAGACGGTAAGAGCCCTTATTTCGCCGGGTTCTACGCAAGCATAAATACAAGCGCGAGGACACGGATCAAAATACATGTATTTTGATTCTATGCTTGCGGAATTTTTGAACAAAATAAAGGCAGCTATTGTAGCTGTAGTACATCGCTTTGCCCGAATGATTCAAATGCCGTAGAATTTCGATTTCTCGAACCTCCACGGGAAACGAAAATTGGTTCAACAAATCAGCAAGTTCGATATATCGGGGGTAAAATTACACTGAAATTATTCCAAGGGAAACAAGTTTTGGTTCGAGTTATCGGTTTATTTTTTGATAAATCGAGGGCTTGAGAAATCAGGGTTTCACTGTATTTAAAAGCTCGCCCGGGCGGAGTTCCACTCGGCTGTATCTCCCTTTGTTATTGTTCCCACTCATGTTTCCAAAAGCATTTCCCAAATCCAAAATAATCATGAAAAATCAGTTGAGCTGAAATATGTAGCAATCAATTGTATATTCCGTGTTACCTCGATTCGTCCCCACACAAACGAAATATACGACTCGTTCAAAGTCTCTATGCCCAAGTTCAAACCTGATAAAAAATAGCTTTTTAGGGTGGGGTGGGGGGGGGGGGGGGGTATATTACGCATGAGTATATATTAACATCAGCCGAACATTGCAGACATCTCGGGATTTCGATGACTATTTTAGAACGACTAGGAAAATTAACTCTTAAAAGACACACGCTCGCTTGCGAAACAAAGCTCGTCACGCGCTCCTGAGGTACACGGATCTACAACCCTGGCCTGGGACACCACCGAAATAACTCTGTAATATAACGCATTCTCCCCCCCCCCCCCCCCTAGTGCAATGTTGACCTCACGGGTACAAAATGTTTTAACGGCAATTAACATTGCTGTGGGTAGGTGGGGACTGAAATAGCACGTGATAACAACGTTCTAAGTAGGTTTTACTTTTTTACCTTTTTGATATTCTATTTTTAACATTTTTATTGATGTTTTTAGCTAGGATTGTATATTTTTTATATAGGTTAAAATTTATTATTAATTTGCAGGGCCCCACTGAAAACCGGCAAGGCGAGTGGGATCCCTGGTTAAATATTATTATTATTATTATTTTGTAAAGGAATTTATTAAGTAATTAATCAAAAAATTATTATTATTATTATTATTATTATCATTATTATTATATTAGGGAAGGGTATTTTTTGCGTGCAATTTCGGTGACTGTCCCAAGAAGTATTGCCCAGGGGCCGGATTCACGAAGCCCTCCTAAGTTAAGAAATATCCTAAGTACTGTTCCTTAACAATGACCCATTGTTGGAATGACAACAGACTATTGTTAAGAAACAATACTTAGGATTGTCTTAACTTAGGAGGGTTATGTGAATCCGGCCTTGGGTTGTAGCTAACTGGTACTCGTCCAAACAGTACAAATTCAGCCAGGACCTGTGCCAACAAGAGTTTATTCAAACCACTGTAGTAACGATCTTGCAAGTTTGATGTGACCGATTAACAAGGTCAAGATAACCTGCTTGTATTGTTTCATGACTAAGCTATACAGTATCTTTGTTTAACTTATGATCACATAAAACTGCATTATTAGAATATCCATATAACAAAAGCAAATTCCTGTAACAAACATATAACAAAAGAATTGCTGACTTAGTTACTACTTGTAGAAACAAGGTTATATCAAGAGAAGTGCTGACTCTACGATCGATGAAACAACCTGCCTAGCTTTTCATATGCAGCTCTAAATATTTATCACGTTATATATCCCAGAAGCGCTCAGGCATACAGCGATGCCAGGACTCCTACCTGGATGAACCAAAAAGGATATACTGTACAACATTTGCCTAGATTTTCAAATGTGGCTCAAGGTATTAATCATGTTATATATCCCAGAAGCACTCAGGCATACAGCGATGCCAGGACTCCTACCTGGATGAACCAGAAAGGATATACAACATTGGCCTAGATTTTCAAATGCGGCTCAAAAATATTAATCATGTTATATATCCCAGAAGCGCTCAGGCATACAGCGATGACAGGACTCCTACCTGGATGAACCAGAAAGGATATACAACATTGGCCTAGATTTTCAAATGCGGCTCAAAATATTAATCATGTTATATATCCCAGAAGCACTCAGGCATACAGCGATGCCAGGACTCCTACCTGGATGAACCAGAAAAGATATACAACATTGGCCTAGATTTTCAAATGCGGCTCAAAATATTAATCATGTTATATATCCCAGAAGCACTCAGGCATACAGCGATGCCAGGACCCCTACCTGGATGAACCAGAAAGGATATACAACATTTGCCTAGATTTTCAAATGCGGCTCAAAAATATTAATTATGTTATATATCCCAGAAGTGCTCAGGCATACAGCGATGACAGGACTCCTACCTGGATGAACCGGAAAGGATATACAACATTTGCCTAGATTTTCAAATGCGGCACAAAAATATTAATCATGTTATATCTCCCAGAAGCACTCAGGCATACAGCGATGACAGGACTCCTACCTGGATGAACCAGAAAGGATATACAACATTGGCCTAGATTTTCAAATGCGGCTCAAAAATATTAATCATGTTATATATCCCAGAAGCACTCAGGCATACAGCGATGACAGGACTCCTACCTGGATGAACCGGAAAGGATATACAACATTTGCCTAGATTTTCAAATGCGGCTCAAAAATATTAATCATGTTATATATCCCAGAAGTGCTCAGGCATACAGCGATGACAGGACTCCTACCTGGATGAACCGGAAAGGATATACAACATTTGCCTAGATTTTCAAATGCGGCTCAAAAATATTAATCATGTTATATATCCCAGAAGCACTCAGGCATACAGCGATGACAGGACTCCTACCTGGATGAACCAGAAAGGATATACAACATTGGCCTAGATTTTCAAATGCGGCTCAAAAATATTAATCATGTTATATATCCCAGAAGCACTCAGGCATACAGCGATGACAGGACTCCTACCTGGATGAACCGGAAAGGATATACAACATTTGCCTAGATTTTCAAATGCGGCTTAAAAAATATTAATCATGTTATATATCCCAGAAGCACTCAGGCATACAGCGATGACAGGACTCCTACCTGGATGAACCAGAAAGGATATACAACACTTGCCTAGATTTTCAAATGCGGCTCAAAAATATTAATCATGTTATATATCCCAGAAGCGCTCAGGCATACAACGATGACAGGACTCCTACCTGGATGAACCAGAAAGGACATACAACATTGGCCTAGATTTTCAAATGCGGCTCAAAATATTAATCATGTTATATATCCCAGAAGCACTCAGGCATACAGCGATGCCAGGACCCCTACCTGGATGAACCAGAAAGGATATACAACATTTGCCTAGATTTTCAAATGCCGCTCAAAAATATTAATCATGTTATATATCCCAGAAGTGCTCAGGCATACAGCGATGACAGGACTCCTACCTGGATGAACCGGAAAGGATATACAACATTTGCCTAGATTTTCAAATGCGGCTCAAAAATATTAATCATGTTATATATCCCAGAAGAGCTCAGGCATACAGCGATGACAGGACTCCTACCTGGATGAACCAGAAAGGATATACAACATTGGCCTAGATTTTCAAATGCGGCTCAAAATATTAATCATGTTATATATCCCAGAAGCACTCAGGCATACAGAGATGACAGGACTCCTACCTGGATGAACCAGAAAGGATATACAACATTGGCCTAGATTTTCAAATGCGGCTCAAAATATTAATCATGTTATATATCCCAGAAGCGCTCAGGCATACAGCGATGACAGGACTCCTACCTGGATGAACCAGAAAGGATATACAACATTGGCCTAGATTTTCAAATGCGGCTCAAAAATATTAATCATGTTATATATCCCAGAAGCACTCAGGCATACAGCGATGACAGGACTCCTACCTGGATGAACCGGAAAGGATATACAACATTTGCCTAGATTTTCAAATGCAGCTCAAAAATATTAATCATGTTATATATCCCAGAAGTGCTCAGGCATACAGTGATGACAGGACTCCTACCTGGATGAACCGGAAAGGATATACAACATTTGCCTAGATTTTCAAATGCGGCTCAAAAATATTAATCATGTTATATATCCCAGAAGCGCTCAGGCATACAGCGATGACAGGACTCCTACCTGGATGAACCAGAAAGGATATACAACATTGGCCTAGATTTTCAAATGCGGCTCAAAATATTAATCATGTTATATATCCCAGAAGCACTCAGGCATACAGCAATGCCAGGACTCCTACCTGGATGAACCAGAAAGGATATACAACATATGCCTAGATTTTCAAATGCGGCTCAAAAATATTAATCATGTTATATATCCCAGAAGCGCTCAGGCATACAGCGATGACAGGACTCCTACCTGGATGAACCAGAAAGGATATACAACATTGGCCTAGATTTTCAAATGCGGCTCAAAATATTAATCATGTTATATATCCCAGAAGCACTCAGGCATACAGCGATGCCAGGACTCCTACCTGGATGAACCAGAAAGGATATACAACATTTGCCTAGATTTTCAAATGCGGCTCAAAAATATTAATCATGTTATATATCCCAGAAGCGCTCAGGCATACAGCGATGACAGGACTCCTACCTGGATGAACCAGAAAGGATATACAACATTGGCCTAGATTTTCAAATGCGGCTCAAAATATTAATCATGTTATATATCCCAGAAGCACTCAGGCATACAGCGATGCCAGGACTCCTACCTGGATGAACCAGAAAGGATATACTGTATACAACATTTGCCTAGATTTTCAAATGCGGCTCAAAAATATTAATCATGTTATATATCCCAGAAGCACTCAGGCATACAGCGATGACAGGACTCCTACCTGGATGAACTGGAAAGGATATACAACATTTGCCTAGATTTTCAAATGCGGCTCAAAATATTAATCATGTTATATATCCCAGAAGCACTCAGGCATACAGCGATGCCAGGACTCCTACCTGGATGAACCAGAAAGGATATACAACATATGCCTAGATTTTCAAATGCGGCTCAAAAATATTAATCATGTTATATATCCCAGAAGCGCTCAGGCATACAGCGATGACAGGACTCCTACCTGGATGAACCAGAAAGGATATACAACATTGGCCTAGATTTTCAAATGCGGCTCAAAATATTAATCATGTTATATATCCCAGAAGCACTCAGGCATACAGCGATGCCAGGACTCCTACCTGGATGAACCAGAAAGGATATACAACATTTGCCTAGATTTTCAAATGCGGCTCAAAAATATTAATCATGTTATATATCCCAGAAGCGCTCAGGCATACAGCGATGACAGGACTCCTACCTGGATGAACCAGAAAGGATATACAACATTGGCCTAGATTTTCAAATGCGGCTCAAAATATTAATCATGTTATATATCCCAGAAGCACTCAGGCATACAGCGATGCCAGGACTCCTACCTGGATGAACCAGAAAGGATATACTGTATACAACATTTGCCTAGATTTTCAAATGCGGCTCAAAAATATTAATCATGTTATATATCCCAGAAGCACTCAGGCATACAGCGATGACAGGACTCCTACCTGGATGAACTGGAAAGGATATACAACATTTGCCTAGATTTTCAAATGCGGCTCAAAAATATTAATCATGTTATATATCCCAGAAGTGCTCAGGCATACAGCAATGCCAGGACTCCTACCTGGATGAACTAGAAAGGATATACAACATTTGCCTAGATTTTCAATTGTGGTTCAAAAAAATATACATATACATGTACTCTTAATGTGTGTAAAATCGACATTAAAAATAATTTTAGAGGTATGCTGGGAAGGCATCACTGCCTTTAGTTACATTTGACAAACATTTTTATTTTACTTTCCCTATCAGACTAAGTCATTTTAACTCTTTTCCACTGCTCCTTGGAAGTGTTTGTGAGTGCACCTGAACCATTTCCTCACAGAATGTAACCTGATTCAACAAGTATGTTTCAGTAACAGCTTTGTCTTTAAAGAAGTATTGCAATTTATCCACTGGCAGTGATTGAGTCACAATTTCTTCAATGACATCCAGAAACCTATGTTCTGTTGACCCTGAAAACCATAAAGATTTTTTTAGTTCTGCTATTAAGATTTCAGTCAAATGTAGGGTTATTAGGGGTTATAGGGTAATTTAACTGTATATATAACAGTTACATGTACACATTTATGTTTTAGACCAAAGCCAAGGCCCATAGGCTGAGCACTGAGATATTTGTTTCACTAACCTGCCAATATTTGCCTTGCTCTTTGAAAATCATTCAGCACAGGCTTCCCCATGTGGAATCCCTGGACATGCACATCCCTATAATAATAAGTACATGTTAATGGTAACTGTTACAAGAATAAAGGGTTTAATAAATTTAAGAAAGGTGACAGTTATTTATTAATAGTATTTAATTATATACTTTGAAAATGTTGCAGGTTGTGGATTACATGTAGTTGTCTACCAGTCTACATACACTGTATACTGTACATGTTTTCAAGGCAAAAAACTGAAACTTACATGTAAATATACAGCAATTGACAACATAAAATGACCTGTGCATATTTGGTGTGATAATGTAGACATTCATATGGTTATTACACATGTACAATGATAACCTTCCCTTATAACTTTGCAGAACACACAACATTCTGTGTCCAACTCCCTTTTGCAAAGACCATCCACATGTTCATCAGCACTGCCATTATCTTCCTTTCTTTTTATGAGCATGACCAGTGCCTTATAATCAAGGGTAACTGCAATAAAAATAATAATAATAATTTAAAGCATACTTTCATACGCTAAAGGAAAGTAAGTTTTTAGCACTCCACAGTAATTATCAATAATTTTCGACTGGCATCAAACCCCCATGTTCCGGGTCTTTCTGCATGTACCGGTACCCACTTCTATTGTTTGTGAGGTATTGTATTTTTGGTCTTGTATTGCATTTGTATTGTCGTTATTTGTTCCTTTTGTTTTACATAAATATGTGTGCTCCAGTACATGCAGAACCTACCCATGTTCCTACGGCCTGGCTACAAATTGCAGATGGTTTCATATTGGCAATCAACACAGTCAAGCTCTTCAAATCACTATCTGAGAAACTCAGAACAGCGTGTTTTTAAGATTTTATTTTGTTATTGAAATGATGGGAGTGGCATTATGAGCTTTCACTTGAAAATTCAAGTGAGAAAATGATGTCACAGCATTAAGCAATCTGTAGCTTTGAGAAAACTCACTGGAACATAATTCTTAAATGGCACACTTGAAAACCCAACTTTTCTAAGCTCAATATTTGTGAACCCTAACATAAGAGCTAGGCCGTAGAATAAACGATTTCTAGTTGTAAACAAACGTGTGTATATAATTATTCAAATATAATTTTTTGCGACTTAATCAACGTAAATGTAAAACAAGGTCACATATTTTATGTATAAAAACTCAAAAGTCAAATAACAAATCTCAAAAGAATACAAAACATAAATACAACTTCATTTATAGAGCGACGCAGTCTTCAAGAGCAAATCAATTGATGGAATAGATTTACGTGCGAATAACATTTTCGTGCATTAAATTTGATCCTTGCACATCCAAAGTGACTAGCTGTAGCTAGCTCACGTCCCTCGAATTTGTTTTTCCTGTTGTTGTAAAAACCCCTTTATCATCCAGATATCTTTCCAAAAGTAAATCGAAACATGAATTCCAAGCAATAAGCAAGGTTTCAAATGTAAATCGCACATCTAAATATCATTTTATTGCCTTTCAAACCACCTGCGACACCAGTATTCGACCACGTGCTAAACTCGACTCAACTCTTATAAGTTTCTTACCTTGATTCTTCCCTCGAATCCGTTAGTTGCCGATCAATTTCTGACTCTTCACCACTAGACATTCCTTCATTGTCACTTCCTCTGTAAATATCCGTTGCAAAACTCGGACTTCTACATGTGTAGATCTCGTCGCGGCGGAAGCCATCTTGAATTATGTTTAAGGTTTTTGAAAACACGTCATGTATTCAAGTCGCGAGCTGTCCAGCTCAAACTCGCACAGTGATTGGCTTAGAATGCTGTCACGCTTTGTTCAAAATTTGGAGGGAATCGAACATAACGCACAAAATTTTTGCGAGAATTTTCATATTATCGTTCACCAGTGACCGATGTTATGACCTTTAAATTTAAAAGAGTTTAAGCTTTAATTTTTGCTCTTGAATATTTTGGATATCCTGTAAGTTTACATGTAAAGTTGATCTTGAATTGTCTACAGGCAGCACTGTTTGGTCACCGATCTTCAGGAAATTTATTTCATCCACCAACCAGACGAATTTGTCCTTTTCGTCTGCTTTAAGTTTTTGACGAATAATGGCGGAAACGACGCCGAACGTGGAGGCAATGGCTAACTCTTCTTTGGATTCTCGCCGATCAAAAAGCCCGCCGTGTTGTAGGACTGCAGGATGAATCCTAGCAAATTCGGTTGGAAATTTTTCCACTAAACGGGCTCATAAAACCTCAAAAGATCAATCCAGCCCCCGAACTGACATAAACAGGCTAAATTACTCCACGGGAGTTTGTACATAATCTCATATAGTGACAGAGAGTGCAAAAGCGGTGAAACCGCAATGAAACCGCAAATCAAATCCGATGATAGCTATTGAGCTGAACTATGATGTCACTGCATAGCAACCAGACTGTATGAATTTTTGAACTTCCGCTTATCTCTGGCTCGTTATGTATTTTCGCTAAATTGCTATACGCACAAGTATAAAAAAAATCTCCCCTAAAATTTTCTTATGAAAGTATTGGCTACTCCACGTCCTCGAACTTTCGAAAATACCCATCAGGATAGCTAAAACTTTCGGATGAGAAAAAAAAAGCCCCCTAGAACTTTCGAAGCGACCAAAGTTCCCCTAAGATATCCGAACAGATAAATATTTTTTAGGGCAGCTTCAAATTAACCAAACAGGCTTCTAAAGCATAGAGAAATACATATTAGACATTTCTGACGTATTTGGAAACATTCGGTCGTTGGGTGCCCCTGACATAATATTACACATTTGATGATCGCATGCTGCCATTTTTTTTTTAGGCCGCCGAAAGATAATCACATATTAACGTTGGTTAACAAACGAGGTATTCAATATGATGGACCAATAAAAACGGAGGTCCAGAAAAGCTAGGTAGTGGTCCAATACCACGTTCGTGTTCGAATGGTATAAAGTTTGGGTGCGGTTTACTAACAGCTCAGACTGAAGTCGTAAAGACAGCTACAACACCAGTTATTCAAAGGTAAGTTGTGCTACTCGAAATGTATGCGAAATTGAGGAGCTACAGTGAAGAGTATTTAGATATTACCCGAAAGGGATCAAAAGAACCTGCTAATCGATCGATTCTAGCATGTTTGCGCTATACCGTCTACCCGTGACCTGCCTGTAGCAGCATTACAAGTTTTAGGTAGTTGTATAATTGACAAATGCCTTTTTACAATCTGAAAGATAGACCACTCGTTCTCCATCAACTTGTACCATTTCAAGAAATATATCGAACAAAAGCAAATACGAAGGAAAGCAACAACAGAATTTCTTGCAAATTATAGAGTTGTACATTGATAATCTCCATAAAGGCGCGCGAGTTTATTATAAATACTATTACAGTCTATTTTTGGCGATTTAATTCTGTCATTTTCGCTTTAAATTATGCCTTTAAAATCTATAACAAAGCCTGTTATGAACAATTATTCCATTCAACTAATTAGTACTGTCCAAAAAAGTGTCGTTGTTTGGATAAAGTGAAATGGCAATCACAACAGATCGAAGGAATTAGATTCATTGAAGCATTTATTTCAGATAGCAAAAAGCGTGTTAGTGAGTTCATCGGCTCGTACAGCGCCATCATTAAAGAGTTTGCACGTTAGCGCGGAAAACAGAAATAAAGAGAAACTGTGTAGAATGCAACTTTTTTAGTTAATCGAAAAACTTCGGTACTGATTGATGTCGCATAGGAATGCACGTTTTCAGAAACATGTCACCATTAAGGCTTCTTTACACGCAACGCAAGCTTACTTAAGCGTAGCATAGGCAGCTTTTTGAAGCTCTTACACGGTCTTCTCTGATTTGCTGAGAAAACAATAGAACAAACAACACAACAATGAACCCTAACCGTGAAAACAATAGAGCTGCGTGATACCTATAATCCAATGAAATTAGAGGTTGTTGAAAGCTGCGTGGTATCTGTAAGCATGAGCAAGCAAAAGCACAAATATACTTAAATCCCACTCCGCAATGCAATTAAAAACTAATTTATCAAAGTGCAAAGTGCTTCGTAATGCTACCTGTCTTAAGCAAGAGAATGACGTGAGTTAAATTAGAGAGTCATTCATATCAGCAACATTGCTTTGGAGATATAGCATTTTAAAATTTTTGGCCGTGCAGCTGAGCGTCCATGTACGAAACTAAAAGAACTATTTTTCACTCAGTTAAAAGACTTTTCTAAAGCGAGGATGCAAATCAGAGGTCCTTTGAATCTTTGAACTGAACCGAAACGGTAACAGAAAATTTAGCTGTATTTCAAGAATTTCTTAATTTCTTTTATTTGGCATTCCCTGCAACATCCTTTCTCTCGGGGTTGCTCTCATAGCGAAAAAACAAACTGCTTGCGAAAACGAAAACGATTTATAAATAACAAAGTTGCTGTTTATGATAAGTTAGCGCGGAAAACAGAAATAAAGAGAAACTGTGTAGAATGCAACACAACAATGGCTCATAGCCAGAAAACAAACTGCTTGCAAAAACGAAAACGATTTATAAATAACAAAGTTGCTGTTTATGATAAATTATTTCTCGGCTAGTTGTGATTGAACGTGATCCGGACCCGGACGACAATTAAAATTCGAGGGTTATTCGCTAGACCATAGACACAATGAAAAAGTTCCTTGTAGAATTCGGCTTTGTTTTATTGTTTCGCCGCAATATGCAATTAAAAACTAATTTATCAAAGTGCAAAGTGCTTCGTAATGCTACCTGTCTTAAAGAGCATATGACACGAATTTTTTTTCTTCGGTTTCTTGTAGTTCAATATGTATAAAAAACGATTTCACGCTTTTACAGTGCTTGAATTTTCTAAAAAGCCTTTTTTCGCCTTCAAAATACGCGCTTTTCAGCCTAAAAAGTGTCCCGGAGACTGGGATGTAGTTTAGCCCATGGGACGCAATTATGACGTCAGTACGTGGACATGGGCCATGTGTGAGTTCTATAACAAATGTTGACCTCAAATCATCAATGTTGAGCGATTTGAAGGATTCGTCGACGTAGGAATTGACTGAAGGCTACATGGAAGAAGAAGAGAAACCAGGAGGTTGTTATTGGCGAGATCGAACGAATAATACGAAGAAGAACCGGTCGCTTACTCTGGGTGTTCATGTAAATAGTGCTGGAAAACCTTTGCAGGCGCCCTCGAGGTTTTTGTTTTCAAAAGAATACCACAACGACTCGCTTTCGATGGCTCAATCGAAACAATACGCTGAATACCGTACTGAGAAACACAACAGTCTTGTTTTCGTGGCTCAGGGATAAAAATGGAAAGCCACACCGGCAATGAGGAGCGAGTGAATATGGGTGAGTAACAACAATATAAAATGAATACAGATCTCTAAAACACTGTTACATTTCAACCATTAGCTAGAAATACATTTGTATTTTATGAAATAAATTAACCCATTACTCTGTACTAAAATATAAGCTTTGTCTCAAATTTGCATTTCACATGGTTTTCCTTTTCTTATTTTTGTAGTTTTCGGTACTTGGGGATAGTTTTAAAAAATGTGCTATAAAGCTGGATCTCTCTCTCTCTCTCTTATATCACTATTTCCCCTAAGTAAATTCCCTGTTGTTGTTGTTGAAAAAAATAATTATTTTAGCCGTGTTCCACATAATATTACCTGCAGAAGGCCTAGTGCTTATACGCCACCAACAATAATTTGAACATGTAGACACAAAGGTGGCATATGATACTTATATATATACCAATTATTATTTATTGTGCTAACCCTATCCAGCTTATTAAATGTTGAAACAAAGAGTTGTTTTGATTGAGGAAAGTTGTACTATTGAAACTCTGACTTATTTGTGCTATTAGCCTTATTTTCATCTTGTCTGTTGGAAATGAAGATTTCTCAGAGCAGCTTGTAACATGATTGTTTTTGACTACTTGGGCTGGGACAAAACTAGACCCATACCATCTTGTATACAGTGTACATGTATATGCCACTGACCATTATAATAATTCAATTTTAAGATTGAAAGTCACTCATCGCATGGCCTGGGTATTCCACTGCACAAGCAAGAGAACAGCATGGCCTTTACACCAGGCTGAAGTGAAAGTTTTGCTTGATATGTACATGTAAATGACAATAAATAAATAAAAATCATCTTTTTATCACCCAGATACTTCTTATTTCATCAGAATAAAAAAAAAAACAGGTCTCTAGTACCTTTTAGGGGTTCCCTTCAAACTTTCTAATAATCACTCCTGTCCCTATAGGGTATATGTCTGGCCAATTCTTAGTTAGGATCCATGGGTACTCCTGACCATCATGCATTACAAGATATATAGGTTACGGTAAGTGTGGCCCCAGCGGTTATGGAGTTTGAGCATCATCTTTAGCTTTGCAATGTGGTGTCATGAGTATTGTGAGAATGCGTGGAGTAATTGGCATGAAAAATGGAAACATTTTAGGGTTAATGGTCCCCATGTAAGTCTAAGACAACTCGTATAGCTATTTGTCCATTTAAAGCACCCTGTAATCTTTTCTAAATATCCCTTTTGTGCTATTGGTGTACTTGCAACACTGTGACTGCTGTTGTGGACACAAAACCATTAACCAAAATATACTCTGAAAACCATTTTGAAGGATAATATAAAGATGCACACTCAAGATTTATACTTGTTAGTACTTTTAACACTATAAAGATTAGGACCTACAGTGTACTCCTTTGCAGCTGTAGACAACTAAATTGGACACAACTATTATAAAAAATATACAGATTTAGGCAAGGTACAATAATTTCAATAGGAAAGAAAATTGTTTGAAATCCCTATACTAATGGCAGTATCTTCTGAACCAGAATATTTTCAACAGACAAATGGAGGAAATAATTCTGAAAAGCACCTTGTTTAGTCTAATTAAATATGGCAGTGTATACGGTTTTGTCATACTATATTTAAGAATTTTTTCGATTTATATAATGAGTATAAACAAGATGCATGCTCTTTGGGTTTTTTATTTTTTTTTTAGTCTGAACCAGCCCCAACATGATTAAACCAGAAAGAATCCTCATAATTCAACACCGCACCTTCGCTAAAATTATCTCATTTCCAAGCGGGCTTCTTCGTTTGTGGATCTTGCGTGAGATAGCGATCAAAGCGTGCATGCCAAGTCGCCGCGAGTCGAGCTATAATGCACCAGTCAATGTAAATCCCCGCCCCCCCAACCCCGGGACTATGCGGGGATTAGCGGGGCATTTGGCACACAATCGTGCTTCGATGAGCGGGGCATTAGCCCTATTTGGAGCGTTGTGATGATTTCAGCGGAGATTGGGTCGGGATTAGACATGAAAACTGCTGACCGTTTTGGCTCATTTAACCTCGTGGAATCGTTGAACTTCTTGCGGACGACTTGCAGACTGTTTAAGGTATGGCTTTTCATTGTTTGGTAGAAATAAATACCTCTTTATTCTAGCCGGAAGGCTTCGTGGATGACCTTGAAGCGTCTTGGCGTGGTATTGATTTAAAAAAAAAAAATTTAACATGCAAGGTTGATCAGACAGCAAATTCGTTTGATTTCTTTTTATAATATTTGCCTGATATTTCGATTAGACAAAACTAACCTTCATCAGGGGCTAAGAAAGCTAAGTGAAGATGGAAACAAACTGTTACAATATTTAAAAAGGGGCTAAAATAAAACGCTGACACATGATAGGCTAATAAACTAGAAACGACTAGTAACTAGTAGTAATCATAGATTATAGTGCGTCTCCTTATCCCGTGGCACCTCGTCTTAGCCTAGTACCTCAGTTTCATGAATTAATTCAGCCACTGCTGAAAAGGGCTATGTCGCGAGATATGTCACGCAGGCAAAAACGTCGGGCCGTCATCAAACAAATTCACGCTATCGCCGTGGAATCGGGCAAAATCCTGCCGTGCCGTGTACTCCGAAAGGTCTCAGATTTTTCCGACATATAAATAGTATATTTGTCTTGATTTCATTTCGGTTATTTCTCCGATTCTGAAATCATACTCCTCAGTACATGTACCAATACCGGAACCGGAAATGAGAAATTTCGACGTTTAAGTCACGCAACATTCAACGTGAAATTTCGCAAGATTTTTCGGATAAAATTACAACTACCAATTGCAAGTAAGACACAAGACTGTTGAATATAATTCCTTTATTAGCTAGACAAATTTTAGTCACAAAACTGCGAAATCTTTAGTCGCAAATGCGCCCGATACAGGCGCAATTTCGAGCACTATAAAGTTAAATTATCTGCGTTCGCCTGGCGCGGCCGGTCAGTGAATTATTGCTACAAGACATAAGCGAATTGCACCGTACCGTAGAACATCGCGAAGAACGACGTCGGTATTTAGGTGAAAGCTTCCCAAATCAGGCAGAGAACCACAGCAAAATCAAGATAGAACATTCAAAACATACCAGAACGGCAGCGAGGAAAATCTGTAACTTCTTGCTTGATTCCAAAGAGACCCAACAACTTACTTGGTCCGGAGAAGAACCTTCGTCCAATTTTTCCACTGCGTACTTTTACTAGGCATTGAAATATTGAGCCGTACGATTCCAAAATCGGGAAAATAGCCGAAACTAAATCAAGACAAATAGATTATTCACATGTGACATTTCGGAACCCCAGCTCCCCAGGATGATGCCTGATTTCCACGCGATGCTGGATACTATTGTGACGTTTCAAAATGGCGCAGATTTGGTACCGACACTTTTCTCGATTCGTTCCGCTTAGCCTAGACGACGCGCTAAGAATGCTGGATACTATTGTGACGTTTCAAAATGGCGCAGATTTGGTACCGACACATTTCTCGATTCGTTCCGCTTAGCCGACAAGATTAGGAAGCGTCTCCTTCGTCGACGCAATGATTATAACAATAATGATTATAACAATAAATATGCGGAAGAATAAATTTCGTTGCGTCTGTTCATGCCATTAGGTTCAAGTGTATTGGCTATAGTGATTAAATATGATTCTCCCGCTTTACGGATCATGTCTCTATTAGAATTAATGAGTTCTAATGGGATGATTTGGAGGTCGGTAATGGAATGTCCGGTGAGAGCAAAGTGATCTGACACGGCAGTCGGTTGATCCTGATGTTCTTTCTTCAACTGCACGTCTATCTTTATGTTCCCCAAATCGATCGCTGACTTGTCGTTTTGTCTCACCGATGTATGGCATTTGGCGCATTGGATGATATAGATGACGTTAGTGGATGTGCACCTGTAGAGAAGAAGGTGTAAAACATGGTTCCTTCTTTGATAAAAGGACATGTTTTACACCGATTTCTGTTACAACGGAAAATTCCTGGTGTTTGAAGGGATGGTCTGCGGTGTACAGCTCTGACAAGAATGCAAGAATGTCACGCAAATTCTTGGATCTGCGGTAGGAAATCAAAGGAGGGAAAAGGAATGCTTCTTTGCATCTTTTAGAAGAATGAAGGATGTTGTCATTTCTTTGAATAACTTTAGGTATGTTAGGGAGGGCTGGATTGAATGTTACTACAACTGGTATCCTGTTAGTTTCTTTCGTGTTAGGTGCTGTTTCCAGGGCTGTACTACCTGGAATTTACTTTCTGGATTTGTTCAAATCCAGATTTAAAGATTTAAAGATCCAGCTACATTTTGCTACTGTTTGTTCAAGTGGTCCTTGCATTTTAACGGAAGTTATTGATTGTTTTATGATCGCATTTTGCAAATTAAAATATGTTTTAGATGAATGGATTGTAGAGAGTTTTAATTTTGTATTTTTGGCTATGACAATTTTTTTTTTTCATTTCAGCTTTAAATTTCTTTTTAACGTTAAATCCATGAGCAACAAAATTATGCATTAAACCAGCAGGATTTTCGTATTGCTTGTGGGTGTTTTTGTTCACACCCTACACGGAACGTGATTTGTACTGTGAAGTTAAGGTACAAAATAAGTTCCTCATATTATCTCGTTTAATTCCTGACGAAGTGTGTAGTAATCACACGAAACCGGTCGGATAAGAAAAGCAGTTTTAAAACAAGATTCGTTGCTGTAAGCCGCTCACTAGTACCTATTGTAAAAAATTGTCACATCGAAAAAAAAAACGAGAAAAAGTAAAAGAAAAACAGCAAGAAAAGATGAAAAAAGAAAAGATTTGTGCAAGTAGATGTAATTTTTAGGTATGATCTAACAAAGGGCGGGGCATTTGACAGACTGAAAAGCCCTGTATAGTGGGGCATTAGTTCTCATTGGAACAGCAAATGCCTAATCTCCGCCTAATCCCCGGGGTTGGGGGGGCGGGGATTTACATTGATTGGTGCATAAAGAAGCAGTGTGGCATACGGTTGCTCTCCGATTCAAAGAAGTCTGTACGGTTTTGTTGGAGAAATCGAACTCAGTTTACTGTACCTGTCGGATAGGAAGAAAAGTAATGCACTGTTTAGTCCGAAGTTATGAATTGCTAGAGGAAGTTGTCTTTTTAGGCGCTCAAGCCAAGCATTTTTAACAGTCTTTCGGTCTTTTCTTTCTTTCCGCCATGTTTGTTTTCAATGTGGTATACGCGTTTTTACGTCACAGGTATGTCACGTGACCTTTTGGCCGCGCGATGGTCGGGGCACTTTTTAATTTAGGCTAAAAGCGCGTATTTTGAAGGCGAAAAAAAAAAGCTTTTTCGAAATTTCAAACACTTTAAAAGCTTGTAGTCGTTTTTTATACATATTAAACTACAAGAAACCGAAGAAAAAAAATTTCGTGTCATATGCCGAAAGATAATCACATATTAACGTTGGTGCCCCGTTGTCTGGAAGCATACAATACTTTCTTTTACACTGTTTTTATTCTCCCGAACACAATGACTCGCAACGGAGATTTATTTTTTTTAGAAAATCAATGAACCCGAGAAAACAACCAATGATACTGACTAAAGTTTAATTGTATACTGACGGCGGTTCAAGGGTATCCAATTTATTTTTGGCACAAGTAAAACTTACCGGATAAATAACAAAAGAGGTATTCAATATGATGGACCAATAAAAACGGAGGTCCAGAAAAGCTAGGTAGTGGTCCAATACCACGTTCGTGTTCGAGTGGTATAAAGTTTGGGTGCGGTTTACTAACAGCTCAGACTGAAGTCGTAAAGACAGCTACTGCAACACCAGTTATTCAAAGGTAAGTTGTGCTACTCGAAATGTATGCGAAATTGAAGAGCTACAGTGAAGAGTATTTAGATATTACCCGAAAGGGTCAAAAGAACCTGCTAATCGATCGATTCTAGCATGTTTGCGCTATACCGTCTACCCGTGACCTGCCTGTAGCAGCATTACAAGTTTTAGGTAGTTGTATAATTGACAAATGCCTTTTTACAATCTGAAAGAAAGACCACTCGTTCTCCATCAACTTGTACCATTTCAAGAAATATATCGAACAAAAGCAAATACGAAGGAAAGCAACAACAGAATTTCTTGTAAATTATAGAGTTCTACATGGATAATCTCCATAAAGGCGCGCGAGTTTTATTATAAATACTTTTACAGTCTATTTTTGGCGATTTAGTTCTGTCATTTTCGCTTTAAATTATGCCTTTAAAATCTATAACAAAGCTTGTTATGAACAATTATTCCATTCAACTAATCAGTACTGTCCAAAAAAGTGTCGTAGTTTGAATAAAGTGAAATGGCAATCGAAACAGATCGAAGGAATTAGATTCATTGAAGCATTCATTTCAGATAGCAAAAAGCGTGTTAGTGAGTTCATCGGCTCGTACAACGCCATCATTAAAGAGTTTGCACGTTAGCGCGGAAAACCGAAATAAAGAGAAACTGTGTAGAATGCAATTTTTTAGTTAATCGAAAAACTTCGGTACTGATTAATTGATGTCGCATAGGAATGCACGTTTTCAAAAACATGTCGAAATTAAGGCTTCTTTACACGCAACGCAAGCTTACTGAAGCGTAAGCATGGGCAGCTCTTACAAGGTCTTCTCTGATTTGCTGAGAAAACAATAGAACAAACAACACAACAATGGCTCATAGCTAGAAAACGAACTGCTTGCAAAAACGAAAACGATTTATAAATAACAAAGTTGCCGTGTTTATGATAAGTTATTTCTCGGCTAGTTGAGATTGAACGTGATCGGGATCCGGACCACTAAATTCGAGGGTTATTCGCTTGACCATAGACACAATAAACAAATTCCTTGTAGAATTCGGCTTTGTTTATCGACTTAAAATATACTTAAATCCCACGCCGCAATGCAATAAAAACTAATTGATCAAAGTGCAAAGTGCTTCGTAATGCACGCAACGCAAGCTTACTGAAGCGTAACATAGGCAGCTCTTTGAAGCTCTTACAAGGTCTTCTATTATTTGCTGAGAAAACAATAGAACAAACAACACAACAATGGACCCGTGAAAACAATAGAGCTGCGTGATACCTAGGTCCAATGAAGTTAGAGGTTGTTGAAAGCTGCGTGGTATCTGTAAGCATGAGCAAGCAAAAGCACAAGAAACGGGATATACTTCATGGTGGGTTTTAATTTATGCACCTCAAAGAATCCGGCACTTATTTTAAAATGGTTAGCTTTTATTTACTGTTATGGATATCACTACCCATAACAGTAAATAAAAGCTAACCATTTTAAAATGAGTTTTTAGGATCCCTATATGATAGGATCCCTATATGGTGTGTTACCATGAAGTATATACCCAAGAAACTGGCTAAGAACTGGCGCGACGCAAGCGCACGTGCAAGTGTAAACACTGTGGTTTTTTCAACAACTTACTTTTCAGTTCAGTCAGTGCTTGGATGGAAAGTATGTTCATTGTTCAGAATAAAGGATTTATTTAAATATTCAGTTCTGTTAACAAACGTATTTCGATGTTATGTATTTGCATGGAGGGATTCAGTTAGTGTGACGCTGTGATTGAAATTTTAATATTCGTTCTTTTGCTGTGTACACGATTTTTGAAAATTTTCCTGGTCTGCAAACTTAGTTATAATTATAGCGGAGCACTCGCGGGCCGAAGGCCCGCTGCGAAGCCCCATACTCATACAACCTATGCTCGTCATTTTTCATGGTCATGGCTAGCGGAATGTTTCGCGGGCGCGTTGTCTGCCCGCCGCCGCCCGCCGTACGCGTTTGGCTAGTTCGCGGGCGCGTATAACGTCGCAAAACATGCGCGTATGACGCCACACGCGCGGCTATACAGCCGTCAGCTCGGTAAACATTTTAAAAGTTGGATCTTTTCGCAGTGTTTAGCGGAGCAGTAAAGTCGTTATTTCCCTGCATTTTTTCGCGGCTTGCTACTCAAGACAGGGATACTAATTAAGGAAGTACTCAGAAGCCGCTTTAGTGGAAAAAGAAGAGCATTCAGGGATGAAATCTTGCTTCGAGAAACTTTATACGTTTTTATCAATGCAGGAGCAATGCGGGGAGATGCCTTGTTTTTATTTCGGATTTCATAACCGAAGAAGAGGAGTTTTAACGAATTTCCAAGTAGTCCAGTGACTTAAAGGTGAAATAAATCACATTTTTCGATGGGAACTTATGTTGATATCAATTTTTGATTGACTTTTCCTTTGTGTTCTCTTTAGTTTTGGAGACAAGTTTATGAAACGTGCTCAAATTAAGTCGTGTTGTTATCTTGAATTTCACCGGGGAATTTCATCGAGGACAGCTGGTACTTGTTTTGCTTTTAAACATAAACTAATGGAGATTTGAATAAAATTTTTCGAAAGAAGATTGTGTTGTCCATTTTTGTGTTTGTTCATTCATTACATAGATTGAAAAGCGATTTTATGTAAACAAAACAAGGCTTAGATTTTCTTTCTTCACTCGCGTCGCCTTATGCAAATATGTTTGTGTATTTTTGCAATTTTGATTTCCAAATCAGTTTCTCGGGCAATTTTTGACAAACAACAACTGTATTTTATTCGGAAAGTAGTCGTACTAGTTATTCTAGACAGAGAAAAGTTGTTTTTGTAAACTTTTGTACGGTCTAAATGTACTGTGCAGACGGTCGGGTAATACTGTTTTTGAAAATTGCTAAAATTGAAAAATTGCTCGGTCGTCGATCTTAATTCTTGTGCTTCCGACCTTTCACCTTAGTTAAGCTTGTTCAAAGTGCGACGCTGTTAGGCTGAGCCTATCTATATATATTAGTTAGTCTACTGCCACGAATGCCGGTTCTTATCTCCTGATCACACTCAAGCACGGCGATTGAAAGCTAAATGAGCTAAACATATAAAGCTAAATACCTAGATATGTATTGCACAGCTACAGTGAATAATTTGATCAGATATTTTCGAATTAAAAGCAACTGTGTAAGGCGTAAGTCCAGGAATCAAAATAGAGCAGAGTACTAATCTGCGATAATGGCGTTATGAGCGTGAACACTTTGGCGGGAATTCTCGGATATTTGGCGGGCTTTCATTTGACTCTAAGGATCTGTCGTGTTTTTCATAATTTCAAATGATTCTTTTTACAAAATTGAATACTAAGAACTTGCAGGATTTCGCTCTTTTATTCGCGGACTTGAAGCATCATTGCAATGTTTGTGCGAATTTTTTAAAAAGCTTACACGCATTCTAACGTAATGTTTATCTGTCGTCCGCCCGCATGGCAAAATTAATTGTCTCTGATCAGGTAAAATTCCCTACGGCAGAGATTTCGCCTTAAATCTGCTTAAATTCCAACTATCAAAAATAAAACATCATCTACATACTTTCCTTTGAAGCCTCGGTTCTATTTCTAAGTCGGTCACTTACCGCTACGGCCGCCGCTTTCCTCGTTTGGATCGCTAACCATTACACATTGCAATTCTTTGCGAAACATCATACAAATACAATTCCACCAGATGGATCGACACACAAGTGACCAATAAAAGCTAATCAAGTCAATAAGAACCCAAGCATGGCGATAAAACGCGATAAACATCGAAAAATCCATTGCTAAACAGCGCGAAAGGTACACAGCAAAATATTATTTCCCGTTGTTTCGAAATTTATGTCTAGTCTGCCGCAAAGAGATCAAATTTATTTTTGCTGAATATTAACTACAATACCTATTAATAGGTTTTTATAAGTCTGTTTTTACCCTCTGGAAACGATAACGTTAGACAGATACAGATTATTGAGTGTGAAAAGGAATGTGTGAAAAGTAATTAAGATTTATTCAAACGCGTGAACTTCCGAGGCGAATGTGGACCCCTAATGCGTGCATTAAAATCGACCCTCTGGCTTGTGGTGTGATTTGCTATTCGCTGCCACATCTTATCAGTGGGGTTACTCTCGTAGCCAGAAAAAAAACTCGGCTTACGAAGATGAAAACGATCTATTAATAACAAAGTAACAGTCAATGAAAGTTATTTACTAGTTGTGATTGAACGTGATCATGATGTTCCAAACGGCTAAGGTTCGCTGATACTATAGTCTATTATCACCTGCATGGCTGTCCGCTAGACAATAAAGAAATACGATTGTGAATAATTACTGAGCTCGACCACTTTTATACTCAAGTGATCATCTTCAAATCTCAAAATCGGAAAAAAGTCTCGTGTTCAAGACTTACGTCAAGGCTAACAGAGCACAACTCAAAACTAACAAATGGTCAGTTATGATCTATAAATAACAAAGTAGCCGCTTTTAAACTTTTTTTTTTTTTTACTTAAAAGTTTTGATTGCTTGTTGTGATCAAGACGTGATAATATGTTCCAAATGGCTAAGTTCGATGGCCGTGACTCGCTAGACCATAAACACAAAGAAGAAATACTTTCTAGAATTCGGCTTTCTTTATCAACTACAAATAGTACTGAGCTTTTTGCTGAAGATGAATGACGACTCCGAATTTTTTTTTAATTGGATACTCTCGTCGACTAGATAGAACCTGACTTCTCTGTGCCAGTCTAACCATGTTGTATATCGCTGGCTCCCGTTAAACACAGAGCCAATGAAAGTACGGTGAAACGTCTAGAGAAAAAGTGTAATATGAATGTAAGTGCTACATACAAAGAAATGTCCAGAGGACAATTCGGCTTAAAAGAGCGCGTGTCTTAAAAGTTAATCCTGCTAATAAATAGCTATCCGCTTGCTTGCGATTTGTTCGAAAAAATAGCGAGCCTATTAGAAAATTATTAGTAATGATCCTTGTTAACAGTTGTTGTCTGATAGGTGAACAAGAGCAGTTCATAGCATGAAAAACTTGGGCTCGGATAATTTCGCCACTTAATTGGCTCGGTTTTTCCTGCATTGGGTCTCGGGCTCGGATTTTACAAACCAGCAGCTACAGTCTCTGTCTCGGATTTTGAAACAAGGGTCTCGGCGTCTCGGCAAGTCTCGGATTTTACCATTCTGAACAAAGGATCTCGGCTCTTGGGACGAAATTGGTCCCCAGGTTTCCCAGGATACTGTTGCTCATGGGTAGAGAAAAGAGACTACTGCTCCTTTTAGGACACACTAATTGTTACACACTATTGAATTAATTTGAATTAATTTGTTTCTGCAGTTAAGCCCATCTGGAGCCAAAAGATGTCCTCGTACGTTCCTTCAGAAGGTGAAATAAAGAAATTCATGTCTCGTGCAGTCGAGCTTAGCGAGGAAGGAGCATCTACGGGACAGGGCGGACCATTTGGAGCCGTAGTTGTCAAAGATGGCAAGATTGTTGGTAAGTGTAGAATTAGAAGTACCGCTCTCCAAGTACCCACGCAAAATGACACGCGCGGTGTAAAAACCTGTGGATTTCTTCTTTGTTTTCTACCCTTGTTTTCTTGCGCTCTATTGTTTCAGCGTAGACTGATGGGGGGCAGTACGCAGCTCTTACAAGGTCTTCTCTGATTTGCTGAGAAAACAATAGAACAAACAACACAACAATGGACCCCAGCCCTGAAAACAATAGAGCTGCGTGATATACAGGTTCAATGAAATTAGAGGTTGTTAAGAGCTGCGTGGTATCTCGTAGAATGGCCTACAATGATCATTGTGAGTGAAATTTGTGATCCTCGCAGTGTGCTATCACTTTTAAGTGATAAAAATGCCGAGAATTGCAGTCGGAAGTTAAGGGCCCGAGTTCAAGTCACTTTTTTTTCTTTCTTTTTTTTTTCCTTCGGACTGGATATTAGAAAGTGATGCATGTACTGTTTTTGTTTTTTATTATCTATAAAATCAATAATAATCAATAGCAATTAAGAAGACTTGGTGAGCGAGTATCGATTTTCATTGATTGGTTAAATCAATCAATATCAATGAATGGATTATTATTGATTACTACTGATGGCTAGGTCACAAATCACAAATTTCACTCAAGTTTTATCCACAGTTCACATATATAGTTATATTCATAAATGATCATTGTCGTTGATCATTTTAGGTTGTTGTAGCTCATCACTAGATTATTTTAAGTCAATGTAGATCATTGTAGGTCGTCCTTGTTTTAGTATTTTTAACTACGATTGTTTTGATCAGTACTTTTTGTTTTCTTGTGACTACATTCACTGACTTTTTCCACAAGTTTAATTTATTCAGTATAACTATCAACCTTTAATGTTTATGTAATCATATAAACCTGCCAACTTTTCCAAGAGTTGCCATTGTTTTTTAAGTATATTAAGTGAATAATGCTATCTATTGCTATGCTATCTATTTTTTGTTTCTTCTCATTTATAGGCGAAGGCTACAATCGATTGCATGTAGATCTTGATGTAAGTGCACATGGAGAGGTAGTAGCCATTAGAAATGCAGCAAAAGCACTGGGAACTTATGACCTGCAGGGATGCAGCCTGTATACAAGCAGTGAACCTTGTCCATTGTGTGGTGCAGTGATCTGGTTTAGCAGGTTTGGTAGTGATGTTTGATATAATTTTGAGCAAGAGAGCAAAGCGAGCCAAGGAAAACTGGGGAGGCTCGAGGAAGAGGACTTAGACCCCAAACCCCGAATTGGGACTTAGACCCCAAACCCCGACTTGGGACTTAGACCCCAAACCCCGACTTGGGAGTTAGACCCCAAGTCGGGGTTTGGGGTCTAAGTCCCAAGTCGGGGTTTGGGGTCTAAGTCCCCCTTGTAATAAACCTGTCAATGTTGTGTCAATGATCTGTCATTTTTATGTACTTTAACTCCCCATGCCCCCCAACCCCCCCCCCATTCCCTTTCCATCGCCACCATTCGAGCACCTTGAAATGTCGTAATATTTTCATTATCTTTTAACTGATCAAAACTGACCATTGATAGTTGTTTTTCTATTCTCTTTGTTGTTTATTAATGTAGATTGGATAAAGTTTACTATGCTCAGACTAATGAAGGAAGTCCTGAACAGCTTGTTCAAAGCCAGGAAGACATTTTGAAGTTTGTTCATACACCAATTGACACGCGTTCTATTCCTGGTGAGCAGGTCAAGAGCCAGGCTAAGGAGGCATTAAGGATCCTTGAAAAATACTTCTAGGATGTATTAGGTTGATATGATGCTGCAGTGAAAAACAGTTTAGTTTTAAGTTCGAGTTTCTTTTTATTTGCCAAGTGAAGGCAAAAACTGTACACATTGATAGAAAGTTCGGTGTCTAGTCTAGTATAGGATTGCAAAACCAGTTTAACATGGTCTGGTATACGTTAAGGGATATACAGAGTGCTTCCCTCGGGATCTAACCCATAGAATGTAGAAAGTAATAAAATGTTAGGTACTGTTTTAACTATGATGGGCAAATAAAAGAATGCTAAAGGTTAATTGCTGTCACTAACATCCTCATTTACGGGTTTCTTTCATCTCCACGGCCACTCTAACCTTGTTCCCTTTGGGTGGGGAGATAAAAGACCCTGGGAACTAGGCTATATTGCTGTAGCATCTTTGGTAGGGTCAAGCCCAAATCATACCGTCAAGAAGGACGTCGGACACCTTATTGAGACTTATATAACGGAGTAACTGGTAAGCTTTCAGTTGAGGTTAGGGGTAGCTGTTTATATAGTTAAATTTAGGACTAAGCAATCCGAGGAGCTAGGTGGTACAGTGGTACGGTAGGCTATGTAAGCCTAAGCCTAGCTGAGGTCACAGGTTCAATCCTGAGTGAGGATTTTAGATTTTCCTTTTTACACTTAAAAATTTATTGAAAATAAAATTCTTAGTGTCGACATTACGTTAAATAAGTCTCAATACGGTGTCCGACGTCCTTCTGGACGGCATGATTTAGGCACAACCCTTTGGTAGTTCCTCCGAATTGGCTATCCAGGTCCTCTAGCCAACCCTTTACTTCTTTTTCCTTCTAAGACCCTTCTTGGTGCCCACAGTCAGAACTTGTCCCGGATGCGTCCTGTTCAAGGTTTTACTGTTAAAATACAAAATGACAGGGACAAAGGAATTGCCAGACCATCAGAGTGAAATTAGTAATATATTCACATTCATTCGATAAGACACTGTATGACTTATGCTTATTAAGATATGGGGGAAAAATTTTGCTCATCCTGAGTAGAAGTAATAAAGGGAAGGAAAAGAAAAAGGAATAGCCTACCCGAAAACGAATCTCTTTCTCCCAAAACTCAGAAAATCCAAAACCAAGCTATGGCAGAGTGAAACATTTTTATTGACAAGATGGTCCGCCATTTATGACAGTTTGCTTGAACGTTTCCAGCAATGAATTTTTTGTTGCCTCTAAAGGGGATGTGCGTAGGTGAAGCATACACAGAACTGGAAGAGACCATATCCATATCCATACCCTCGCGGAGGGGAGCGGCCCGACCCAGTTGTGGGGCTTTCCCTCCCAATTACACCAAGACTCCTTGGGCTTATGAGAAGAAGCCACGTGAAGGGGCTGGTCAAAATGAAAGAACGGAACCCAATTCTAAAAGAAAAAAGAGAACGAAAAGAAAATAAAAGGGAGGGAAATAAAACCCCACAACCGAGTCGAGCCATGAATCCGTCCGGAGACTGGAAAAGGGTTATGTTTAGAGAACCCCCCTGGACAAGACTCGGAAATGAGGATGAAACTAAATAAAAGAAAAAAACAGACTGAAAGGAAACAACAAAACTTTATTGTGAAGGTTATCGGCAAAATTCATAGAATAACAGCAAACCCACAATACATGACAAAGTTTAGTTGGAATTGTTACGGGCCTTCCTTACTCGACAATTTCTCGCGATGTGGCCTCGGAGGCCACACGCGTAACATGTAATGGTAACCCTGGGGTTAGAATAAGGCATTCTAGGATTGCCAATGAGGGGACGAACACTGGAACTGTGCTTGAAAGCCTTCTCAATCTCCTTGGCAATCGCGATCTCCTCTTTATTCTCCAGAAGCTTTAAGAGTACTGGTTGAAAAAGAGGCATGCGACAATAGGGGCCTGGTCTGCTTGAGGATAGAATTGTAGCGGGAAGCCTGGGCATCATTTTTCTCTTTCGCCGTGTCAACCAAATGCTCCAAAGCTGCAATGACGGCATGTACATCAAAAATACCCGCGGGACGGGAAATTAGCTACCTCACAGTCTTAAGGGCATTAGGAACCGAGTTTTGATCGAGCTTGTTCTTTACCTCAGCGATTTCTCTCTGAACCGCTGCAAAATCGTCAAGGGCAGCTTAGGCAGGTAAAGAGAAAACAAAAAGGGGGAAAGGCGATAAATAAACACAGGTAAAAAAAAACAAAAGGGGCGAAAAAATCACATGCGAATAACAAATAGATGAGAAAATACGTGAAAGAAACATCCCCGAGAGCGCTAAAATACCAAACAAAGAACTAGAATAAAACAAGGCAAGGCGCTAAGCCGCGGAGTGGAATTAAAAAGCCGAAATAGACCAGATACAATAGAAAACAAAAACAACAGAAGGAATATTGAGAACAGGCGGCAGCAACAAAGACAGGCGGAAAAGGGAGGGACAGGTGAAAACAGCTGAACCAAAATAACACATTTTGTACTTCGCAAACGACCGACACTAAAAAGGGGGAAAACAAAAAGAAAAAACAACTACGGGTCAACACTTCAAAAGCCATAAAGGCCAACGTTGAAAGATTGTCACCTCGACCATACACGCTACGCGCCAAGCGCCGGCATAAAATAAAACAGAGAAACAAACCACATAAACGTTTAACAAGCCAAAAAAGGCTAACATACCAACACTAATGTTTGGGAGATAGGTCGCGAAAGCGACAAGCGCCAACAAAAAACAAAACCAAAACGAACGCCTAATTACGTTTCGTAAACCAAAAAGGCCAACGTAAATTCCCCGGCCTCTTACACGTTGCTCAAGCGGCAGACGTAACGTAAAACCGACTATAACAACAAAGCAATCTACGTTTCACAGGCCACGAAAGGCTAACGTAAAACAGTTGACATTCTGGCTATACGTTGCTCAAGCGACAAACGCCAACGTAAAACAAAACCGAAAACGAACGCCTATTTACGTTCCGTAAGCGAAAAAAGGCCAACGTAAATTCCCCGGCCTCTTATACGTTGCTCAAGCGGTAAACGCCAACGTAAAAACGACTATAACAACAAAGCAATCTACGTTCAACAAGCCAAAAAGGCTAACGTAAAACAGTTAATATTCCGGCTATACGTTGCTCAAGCGACAAGCGGCAACGTAAAACAAAACAGTAAAAGAAACACTCATTTACGTTTCACAAGCCGAAAAGGCTAACGTAAACATGGAGAAAGCTGACGTTCCACAGAAACCACAAAGTTAAACCCACGTGGCAACAACCTATGGCAAAACAAGAAAGGAAAAAGAATAGAAAAAATAAATGCCTCAGGTTCTTGCGCCGCAGGCTGGCCCGCAGGTTGCCCAGCATCTTGAGGAGCAGCCAATGCTTGAATTTCTTGTTGCTGAGGAGCGTCAGGAGCTTGAGCCATTCTGGAATATGAAGCTTCAGCGACGTCGGCGGTGGGTAGAAGGAAAACCAATTACATTCGCGTCATCCTAAGAGCCCGCGTAGAAATGAGAGGACGAGTTTGAAACGGGAGAACGTTTAAATAGCAAAAGTTAACCCCGAGGGAGCAGCCTGAGAGGGGGTAGAATGCGCCGAGGGAATTAAGCCAAATAAACAGGAATGCTTAAAGTGTTTTCGTGCCTTATGAATGAATGAGAATACTTGGGTATATTAAAAAAGAAGGGAAACAAACAAAGCTGATTCTTCAAGTGCAAAAATGGAGACGAACCAAAATAAAACGAAGAGAAGAATATACGGTTGTGCAGTTGCGATACACACAGAGCCTTCTGTGAGTGCAAAACTGTAAAATTCAATATCAAACTACACACATCGTAGCTCTTGTTGACCTGTTAAACTGAATTGAAAATTAACAAGAGGCTCCAAGCAGCCTATACTCATGCGCATGCGTAAGAAAGTTTTACGATATATTTTAAACCATTCTCGTCCCCAGAGCCTTCGTTTCGTTTGGTCAACGGAAAAAACGAAGGGCTCTGGTAACAGTGCCCTATTACGGATGTCGTAAAATCCACGTCATCCCTTAACGCATGCCTAATGCATTAATGTACTATTGCGCTTGCTCAATGCCAGAAACCGGAAATAAAAAAAACCTTTCGTGTGTGCATTCTCTTCCCCAGAGCCCTCGTTTCGTTTGGTTGAGCTCTGAAGACGAGAATGTTGTGTGTGTGGAATGGCGTTCGAAAGGACTGAAGACTTAACAATTACAGGAAAACATCGCGCTAAAAAGAAAAGAAGAAAAACTTTACGTGCTGCTGTTATTCAGTAGAAGAAAGATTGTCTTTGTATCCTACTGGTTTTAGAAATTCCTCGATAAGTCAACCGATTTCTTTCGTTTGGGAGCTGTGTATTTATCGTTTCGCCACAGAACGTACGCTATCATATCCGACCAAATCGGTTGACGGGACAGCTAAGTTTGTTGATGGACACGCTGCGGTCATTGATTAGGCTTATTTCATCGAACAGTGGTAAGAAATATCGAGGATTTTTGTTTTGCATTCGTTTCATGCTGTTTTTATTGGGCTTCGAGTGACCTTCGTTTCCCTAGATTTGTATTTCAAGTTGTAGCAAAGAGTACTACCTAATAAAGAAAATATAACTTGCTTACGAGAGTGCTGATAGCGTTGTTGTTTTGTTATTTAAAATGGGTAACCTAGTGGTAATATTTCTTTTCACCCTTGGGCTTTCTTAAGGATTTCTGCCTCTCCTTTAATTAATAGTAATACTCGTCCCTGCTGTTGCAAGCAACATACTTTTTTTATTTCGTGGCCGCTTAAAGCTTCGTCTTCCAAGACACATACTGATTATTTTCGGAAACGAATCGCTCATATTTAGCGACAATCAGATCCCGTTATACTTTGAAATTTAGCAGCCGTATCTTTACCTGCTAAACCAAACAAAACTGGGTGACATTGGTCGTTGAATGCGTTGAAATTAAAACGTTGGTTTTGTTGATGTAGTCATAGGACTTCAACATTTGAAATTCAACCGAAAGTAAAACCTTATGCGTAGCGGCGTAACATTTTTTACCTTGTTGCGCATTCATTTTTAAACGGCCAATCAAAAAATTCAAATTTTTGTCCGTTACCAGAGCTACACGAGACGCAATAAAAAAACCGTGGAGCTCTGGGGACGAGAATGATTTTAAACATAAGAAGATGTCCGACATGGAGAATAGTTACTCCTTTCATTCAGTCATCGTTCCTGCAAACCACGTTGTTTGCTATTCAATGTTTTGTAAATGAAGGCTGTACCACAATGAAGCCAGTGATTCTTCTAAGTCTTATATATACCTAACGTGAACATTAGTGAGGTAAGTAGGGAGATTGGGCCGAGCATGGAGCTGTGAAGACGTATGCTCGTGAGCTCCTGACTAAATTTTGGAGTTTCTTTAACTTTTTACATGGAATTGCTCTCGTTGATAAAAAGTAAGAGTAGATTTAGCAGCAGCGACAGTAGTAGCTCGGAATCGCCCGAAATCAAACGCTCAAAGAAGGAACAAGAACCGTTGTGCGATGAGTGGTACGAAGGATCCGCCATTGAATCTCCTCTGAACACGGATCGAAGAAAAGCAAAGCAACAAAGTATTATTCGTTTTAAACATGGCCCGAATACTTTGCATGCGACGAGAAAGCGGATGAAATTCTCCTCAAGCTGGGAAAACTTGATATTATCACCGCACAAATTGAGTCACTCCAACATTCAGTTAAGGAGGCTCGTACCCATTACTCAAGTCCACACCCTTTCAATTTTAACGAGCCATATATTTTGTTGTAGCGCATAAAAAGTCAAGCCACTTTGCATGCAAACACACAATACATTGAACTTTATGGGAGTGTTGGACTTGTTTACATCGGTGCTTCCATGGCAACGGAATGGTGATCCTCCGAAATTCACAAGTTGCGGAGTTTCTCTAGATCAAGAGAAAGTTTTGTAAAACCCGCTAGTGGACTAGTTGATTAGACATGGACTTCAATTGGACAAAGTTTGAAAGAATGGGGTTAGTTTCTAGAGAAACTGTGGTGCTACGTCGGTGGGGGAATGAAACACGAGAATTTAGTTTTATCGACTGAGTCGATAAGGTAAATTGACCACCGTAAAAAGATTCAAATAGCTGACGTTTCGAGCGCTAGCCCTTCGTCGGAGCGAATCAAGGAATTGTGGGTAGTGTGTGGTTTTATATAGTAAGCTGTGGAGCTACGCTATTGGTGGAAATTTGGTGACGTGAAAAACAAAAGTAAATTAAATTTTTTACGTCACCAAATTTCCACCAATAGCGTAGCTCCACAGCTTACTATATAAAACCACACACTACCCACAATTCCTTGATTCGCTCTCCGACGAAGGACTAGCGCCCGAAACGTCAGCTATTTAAATCTTTTTACGGTGGTCAGTTTACCTTATCGACTCAGTCGATAAAACTAAATTCTAAAGTTTGAAAGAAATGTATGAGAGGGTTTTTGAAATTTTTAGGGATGAAGTTTTGGGGATTATAAATACAGAGAAAAACATACTATCGACATAATTGGCTAATATCTAAAGAAAACGATGCCTGATGGGAATGTAGTTTCATCTCGTAGTAGTTTGATTCCATTTGAAATGGTGTATGAGAAAGTGAAGGGGTTGCTTTGGCCGATTGCGAGTAAGAAGGATTTGATTAGCGTGCGTTCAGCTGCTCTTGTTGCCATTTTTGTATGTAATTTGGTCTACGCCTACAAATGTGATGATAATTTAAAAACCGCGAGATAATTTTTTTTTTAAAATTTGACAATCTCGAGATTAATCATCAATTTATATGGCCTGCAAGTTTCAAGGACCTTGAAGACACGCAAGGCAATAAAATAGGGCCTCCAATGTACCAATTTTTGGCTCATCCTCGGTGTAAGAACCTGTGAAACTCATGAGTGACGTAAAACAAAGAAAACAAAAGGCATAAAACAATAGAGTCAACTGGGAATGCAATACTACAAAGGTAAAAAACAAAGGAAAAAGTCACAGGTTCTTACACCGAGGTAAACCCCAATTTTTTCCCGCAGATTTTGTGTTTACAAGTGAGCGTCCTCATTATTCAGGAGTATTGTTTTCAAATTTCATATGCACGTGCAAAACTTCAGCAAAAAGTTTATTTGCATCGAACAGAACGCTCGATTGCTTTCCGAAGAATTTCCCGAAACATGCTAATAATTGGCTTGCGTTCTTAAGGCGGGACTTAACCTAAACGCCACTTTTCCGCCACTTGACATGGCTTTAATGGAAATATCTCGTTCACGTTTCAAGCAATCCAAAACCTCTATGCTTAAAACATAGACGGATACCAAGTTAGTCCACTAGCAACCTGGGGTGCTCTTGCGTGGGTATAAACTGTCTGTTGGTGTTCCAAAAATCATTTTCTTACTCCTATCCCTTCTTAAAACCTCATCAAATTTCCTTCAAATTTAGGATAAGTCCCGCCTTAAGGTTCTTAAAAATGAGGTTTCGTGGGGGGAGAAGGGGGATCGCTCGGGATGGTTCGGGTTTCCGCTCGCTGGGTGGGTCCTAGATCCCGCTCGGTCGTCCTCGACTTTGTCATAGGCGATCTCGAGGCAATCGTCATTCATGAGGCGGAGATCGTGGACGACGTTCGTCTTGTCTTTCATTATTTCGTACAGGGTGGCGAGCACGGTGATTTGCTGGATTTTCCGCTTGTTTTCCCGCTAGCCGAAATTTCCCCAGAAGGAATTGAGGGCCAGCTTGCTGGTGGCTTTTTTCCCGTTGTTGGATTGCATGTTGTTCGCGTGAATGCCTTCTCGCGCTGCATATTCGGCCCGGAAGAACGTTTGTTGCTCAGGTGTTTTAAGGCTGCCGTCGGCGTTTGGCGGCCATCCGGAGACTTCCGTTTTCCCTTTCAGTCACGTGTTCACGTAATCCTGGAACAACCTGGTACGACGTTGCGCGGGGGGAAAGTGGTACACTTCGTGAATTTGGAGAATGCGGTACCCCTTTTCCACGGCTTTGACGAGTTCGGGGGTGCACCACGTCTCTCGGATGCTCCGTTGACTCGCCGTAAGTTCGCACAGCCAGGTTCGCTCGGTCAACCGTTTGGGGATCTCTTCTTTCACGCAGGCTCGACAAAGGAGAAACGTGATTTTGCCATGGCAACGGTACGGCAACACGGGATGAAACAAACCCCTCGGGTGGTAACACGGTGCAGTCGGCGATACCGAAGTAACGGTGAATGTCTTGCACCGGTTGGGTGAAGATGACGGGATGACTGATCGGGTACTCGTCGTACTTGTTGACGGTGGGGTACAGTGACGTCACATCCACGTACCGAATTTCTTCCCCTTGCATAACGTCGATCTCGTCCCATAGCCGCACGACTCAAGAAAGGCGGCGACGTCGGCTCGTTCACACAATGTCTTCCAACCGCATTCCCAGAGGACGACTACGCGGTACCCGTGGGCTTCCAATTGCCGCCGTTTTCTGACATGGCTTCGTACATTTCCCACTTGGTGCGATCGGGGTGGAGACGGGTGGTCTTGTTCATACTCCCCTGGAAACAGACGGGGCAACCGTGCCACAAACACCCATGAAATTCGTACACGGTGCGGGTCATCTCGTTGAACCCGTCCACTTGATACCGACGGCCACCGACTTGGAGAGTGCGTTACCCCCTGTTGAACGTGTGCGCAATGACCCCTTCGGTTTGTTGGGAATTCTGCCACTCCAACCATTGATCCTTACGGCGAAGAAAAAAAGATTGAGGCAAGAAAAATAAAGTAAAATAAATTAGAACATCGCCGCTCAGTGACTAAACCTCATTTACTACAGACGCCTACTCCAATCTCACAACACTTCAACCAGCCAGGCCACTCACTCAATGATATCATACTCATTCCCATCGAGCTTATAAAAAAACATAATCCCGTGGGAATTTCAGGCTGCAAGCAATCCACCCATCCAAATGTGTTATGGGGACCCTAAATGACAAGAAAAATTTTGGTGGCACTCTTGTAACTTGCACCGAGCGAATTTATGGGGTTTTCAAAAAATGATGTCAAACCCCAGCATGGAAACGAGGCTGTGACATAAAAATGGCTATAACTTCCCACCATTTTAACGAAATTACACCAAAATTGCAGAGACTATGTTTCTCAATGGGTTAGATGGTATTAGACAATACCGGTTCCTTAACGTGGTCACGTGACGAAGCTAGCATGGAAACGAGGCTCTGGTGAAAGAATGGTAATAACTTTCTTCTGTTTCAAGGAAATTTCACAGAAGTTGCAAGAAATATGTTTCTCGGTGTTTTGAATTATATTACACCATTACTGTACCTTAAGGTCACGTGACGAAGCTAGCATGGAAAAGAGGCTGTCGTACTGTAACACCTTAAATGTGCCGTTTCTTCAAAAATCACAAAAACAAAAAAACAGGAAAGTTTGGGTTACATACATACATAGACAGTTAAATTGAGAACAAATTTTCACAACAAAGATTATGAGTGAAAAAGTGCCTCAGCCGGGAGTTGAACCCGGGTCTCCTGATGACCAGACAGATGCCTTAAACAGATGACAGATGTATAAAAGAGGCAGTTCAACCAGAAAAATCAGCAAACAACTGAAGAACATAGATCTGCCTGGATCTGCAGCAACAGTGTGGAGATATATGTCCAGCAAAGGATGGAAACCTTTGAGACGAAAAAAGTTACCACTTTTGAGCAACAAACAGCGGAAAGCTCGCTTGGCATTCACTCGCAAATGTCGTAAAGTTACAGCAGATGAATGGAAAAACTTTCTCTTTAGCGATGAGTGCCCTAAATACCTTTTCCATCTCCCCAACCCTAAAAACGATATCGTATGGGGCTTACAGGAAAGCCAGGTTCCGCCATCGTACCAAGTTAAAAGAAGCGCCAAATGGATGGTTTGGGGTGGCATGACAGGCCGCGGCCTGACTTCTCTAGATTTTATCCCGCAAGGCCAAACTGTAACGGCAGAGTATTATATCACAAAAATCCTTGAGAAGTGAAGCCTCTATTCAGCCGTCGATCTACAACAGAAGAGCCGGTAAAAAGAAAGCTTTTCACAAACAAAAGCAGTGCGACCTTCGTACAAGATGGTGCACCAGCTCATACACCGAAAGCAACCCAGCAGTGGTGCAAAAAAAACCTCCCGAATTTTATTGAAAAATGAATGACCAGCAAATTCACCTGATCTTAACCTTATCGAGAGCCTATGGAGCATCAATGACGAAGCTGCATATAGAGACCCGATCCCTAAGACGATGGGAGGACTAAAATCAAGGTTATGGCAAGCCTGGCGAAACATAACCACTAGCAAGCCTAAGAGAGCTAGCTCGTTCCATGCCGCAACGGCTTAAAAACGTTATACAGAAGAATTGGGGCACGCTGGATATTGATTTTTTAACAGTAGACAAAGGTAACAATGTACATAAAACTGGAAAACTTTCATTAACATCGGAATTCTAAAACTATCATTTATTTGTATAGAAAGGTGTCCACGAACTTTTGAAACACCCTGTATATACAAACATACGTACTTTATTACATTTCCCCAAGGGGGATTTTCAAAGATAATTACAACTAAAAATAAGAATAATCGTGAATATAAACTAAGTACATTATAATCATAAATATAAGTCGTATTTACAAAAGATAAATTGAATTAATTAAGTTAAGATTCTAAAATTTCTTTAACAAGCTTGCGCTTTAAAACTTTCTTAAAAACCTGCCACCATTTACTGAAAAGGAAAAGAGAGTTGTATTGTTTATGGACCGCTCTAATGTTTCCTAAGTAAAGGAATATCTTTCCTGTTGTAACATTAGGTAATCGTCACAAAATTGCTGGTCTGCCTCTCTTAACATGAGTCACTAATGGCTTTTTGTTTTCAGATACTAACAAAATATACTGTATGATCAAAAAAGCGCTGAAAACCTGTGCTTAAAACATTTGAGAGAGCCGGTACACCGTTTTACGGTACATTGTTCAGCGGTGTTTATCATCGAAATACAGGTCCGCCATTTTGACTTGCAGACGATGTAGTTCTGTAAAAATGTAGGCACTCCATAGGCAATCTATCCATAAATTTAAGTCTTTGTTTGGTTTGCCAATTGGAAAAGGAAGAGGAACTCGTAGAAAATCCGTCTTGTTATGAAGCTTTGCTGGAAGCAATTAGCACAAGAGCTAGTTAGGGGGAGACTAAGTACGTTGAGATCTGGGCTTATCTAAAGGTTTGGATGAGTTTGATGAGCGTCACGTCAATAATCCAATGTTCAAGGTTTTCCGCCATTATATGGCTATGGTGTTAGAGATGATGATGTTTATTCGGGCCGTTCGCACCGCCAACTGGAAGCTACACCTACAAGCCCTTGAGATCTTTACTAAGTATTTCTTCGCCCATGACCGCCTCAATTATGCAAGGATGATTCCTCTCTACCTAGCGGAAATGAAGTCCCTTCAAAACAGCGACCCTGACATCTTCAGTGAGTTTTAGGATGGAAACTGGGTGGCCAACAAGAATTCCCTTGTACTTTTCTGTGCCCTTGGTGCTGACAACGCCCTGGAGCACATCAACCGTTCGATGAAGGTGAACGGAGGCTTGGTTGGAATAACCCTCAATCCTAGTGCTCGCGCAAAGTTTTTCTTGATAGCTCCAGAACTTGCCCGATTAGCCGATCAAGCCAAGGATGTGGCAGCTGTAACTTCCAAGTTTCAAGACCGACACCATAACCTCACTGCTGCTGTGTTGTCTCGTGAAGAGAAAAATGTTAACAAGCTGACAACCACCATCGAAAACTACACTAATCCGTTTACTGAGCCAGGAGAAGAGCTGATCAATCTTGTAACCAAAGTTGTGATGTAACCAAAGTGGTGATGCCCGAGGATGTTTGTCACAGAACGTATCCAGAAAGGTAACGTAAATCTCTGGTCACCGACGAAAAAGCGCAAGCTGTTAACCTGGAAATCCACCAGTAAGAAGACCAAGGTTACTGTCAACAACAAGATTTTAGAGTCACAAGAAGATCGTAATCTCTTTGCTCGCATGATGATGGTATGCCAGTCTCGACCAGAAATCAACTTACAAGAAGCCATAGGCATGTATGAGTTTAACCTGGTGCCAAGATCACTTTTTGCAGCAGATGGTACGATGCTACATTGCCTCACCAAAAGTGCAGATGTCTTCATTCTTTCCTTGAGAAGATATCCAGAGCTCTGTAATGATGTAAATTTTGTCACTGGAGCTGGGAAGCGCCACCCAGTGATCAAGCTAAAGCCTATTGTACAGGCCCTCGGAAGTACGAAGGTTGCAGCGCTGCCCGCCCTTCATGCCATAAGCGGTGCAGACGTCAAGGGTGCTTTGCCGGCAAAGCAAAGCTGACATGGTGGAAGATCTTCAAAGATGCTGGTGAAGAAACCATCGCTGCCCTAGCAGACTTAGGCACGAGAGACCAGCCAACAACAAATACCATGGCTGCGATATAGAGAAGCTCGTCTGCCAGTTGTATTTAAGCAAAACAGCAATTACGAAGGTCAAAGAGCTGAGATGGTGGCTGTTCCGGAAAAAGCAGGCTCAGTCGGAGAAATTGCCACCTACACAAGAGGCTCTGCAATTATGAGGGCTAACTACCAAGCAATGGTGTGGGCCACGAACACTGTGGCTGAGCCACAGCTTCCCTAACGAGAAGCCTCTGGAGGGAAGTTGGAGGGCGACAAATGGGTCCCTGTCATGACTTCTCTACTTCCAGCACCAGAAGCCGCCATCGAACTAGTCAAGTGTGGCTGTACCAAAAGCCGATGTTCTACAAATAGATGCAACTGCCGGAAAGCACAACTTAACTGCACTGACTTATGCAGCTGCTCTGATAAGGGCGATGTGTGCGACAATCACCTAGAAGAAGATGACGATTTTGAAAAAGATGCACACGTGGAGTATGAGTGATGAGAGTGCCAGCTAGGCTGATCACGGAGAACTACAAGCTGTTGGTTATTACATTATGCCAAGACTAAAGTAGAACACAATATTGTTATGCCAGTAAGCACATTGCATTACTTGGAGTATTAGTAGTCTGTAACAGATGACGTGTTAACAAGAGAAAAATGAATCTCAACGTGAGACGTGTGATTTATTTCTTTCCTGGGGGGTTTTCCAGAATATTTGTGCACTTTTGTGCCACTTGTTTTGTTACGAAAGCCTCTTTCCCATGCTAGCGTCGCCACATGACCTTCTTAATGCACAGTAATGGTCTAATAAAATTCAAAACACCCAGACGGCATATTTCTTGCAACTTTTGTGAAATTTCCTTGAAACAGAAGAAAGTTATTACCATTCTTTCACCAGAGCCTCGTTTCCATGCTAGCTTCGTCACGTGACCACGTTAAGGAGCCGGTATTGTCTAATACCATCTAACCCATTGAGAAACGTAATCTCTGCAATTTTGGTGTAATTTCGTTAAAATGGTGGGAAGTTTTAGCCGTTTTTATGTCAGAGCCTCGTTTCCATGCTGGGGTTGGGCGTCATTTCTTATAACCTCCATAAATCCGCTCGGTGCAAGCTACAAGAGTGCCACCAAAATTTTTCTTGTTATTTAGGGTCCCCATAACACATTTAGAAGGGTGGATTGCTTGCAGCCTGAAATTCCCACGGGATTACACTTGCTCCCAGACTACCACGCCCTCGTTTCACTCTACACCAGACTCCTGACACACGCAGTCACGTGACAAGATAACCAAAATGGCGATCAATTTGACCAAGAATCGCGACTCTCTCTCGAAAACATGGAAGAATGTCTTCGATGATACTCCGGACGTAAACTGGTAAGATTTGTCGACAAAAAATTCTTTCCTACTTTGCATTACGATAATTAATTATTCGTTTTCAGGGCTGTTTTTGGTTATGAAGGGAAGACGAACGATCTCAAAGTCGTGGAGACTGGAGGTGAGCTCGAGAGGAAATGATTGTTTTCACGGAAGTTTCTTGCCCTTTATAAACATTTGAATTATTCTTAGAGCTTTTCTCCCCAATTGCGAAGCAGGATAAGTTTAAGTTAAGGCAGGTAATTGAATAACAAGTTTCTCATTCAGATTTAAGTTTCAGTTTCTTGAAGCTGTGAACGTCAGCTTATGGCTGATCTTAAGCTTTATTTTGACAGACGTACAAAAAGGGGTGTGTAAAAATGAACATACACATTGTCACAACATTGATCTGTCCAACTCAGAGTGAAAGTAATACTCTCTTAAAATACCAGGAGTTTAACATTTACAAAAGTGATTATTGCTCGATAATGCCAATATTATTGATCCTCATGGGAGTTTTCTTGTGAGTTACAGCTGTATATATCAGGCGACTTGTTTAATATTTTTCAGTCAGAAATATATAATAAAATATATTGATGTTTCACTTTTAGGCTTTGGTTGGCAATTACTCCGTTGCAGTTTCAGTGTTTGTACTCTGTCCTTTCAACCATGTTCAAGCATTTTAAATATTTACAAGCGGGCTATTTCAAACGATGCACAGTGGCCATTTGCTATTTTCAGGATTGCATTGGGACAGCCCAAAAGTTATACAAAGACCCCCCCCCCCCCCCCTCCTTTAATTAATGTGAGTAATTAATGTGAGTAACCCCACCCCCAGGGGGGAGGAGGGAGGGGAGAGGGGGGCCCCCATACTTTCCGGATTGGGTTATTCCAGAAAAAATCCACACCCCCCCGACGGATGGCAAGATTTTTTGACCCCTCCCCCCGCCCGGATTTCCTGGCCTGCTAGACCCCCCCTCCCACCTGGATTTCCAAGCCCAGAGACCCCCCCTCCTGCCCGGATTTCCAATAAATTTTTGGAGGCCCTAAATTTACAGACAATGAAAAAAAAAATACATGTAGTCGCATTCAAGAGATCATGTTTTTATATTTTTCTAAATTGTGGTGATTAGTGCTATAAATTGGTGAAACATTTTTTAAATAAATATTGCGTGACACATAAAAAAAAAACCCGTGATTTCAAGACAAAATCGAATGAAATGTTTCTTTAAATCTAGTTCCTTAAATAACTGCTTTGATTTTGGTATGTTTTAATTTTTTCCAGGCTTCACAGTTTCTTCAAAGTGTTGTCGCAAATACACAATTTTGTTTCATGCAAATTTTGTGTAAAATGTAATTTGATCGCACCCAGCTTTTTCATGATCATGAATCCAAAACATTTTTTCTTTATAAGGTCAAAACTTTTGAATGAAAGTCATATTTCCTTGAATGAAAATGTCTTACACTTGTCAGAATTCAGTGATTTTCTGCTTCCGGAAAGCTTGGCGATTTATTTATGACATTTATCCTAATTGCGCGCCGAGCGCTTGTGTCTGCGAAATATTGTAAACATCACAAAATATTATTTAAATTCAGCAACCTATTTTTATTACATCTAGTGTTTTCTAAAATTTCCGACTTTTCCTGTGTATATAGAATGCCATTCTTATCCGTAAGAATGATTCACATAATGTAATACGCGAATCAAAAAAATCTTGAAAGCAAACAAATTCAGAAAATGCTATTTAATTTAATTATATTTACTAGCGCCTTCACCGTGATTATTGGCTTCATGAAGAAAACATTCGAACAAGTTTGATCGCAATTTGCCTTTAGGTATTAAATTGGAAAGCTTCTTCCAATTATTTTATATTTCCTTCAGGGTTTAACGCATCAACTAAATAGTACACTAGGAAAAGCGGCATAAAAGTTTGGACATTTGCGTAAGCCGTATATTACTAAGCTTATATCAGATTACAGGGAACGTGCACGAAAGCAAGCTGAAACAATTCTACAAATAGAAAACAATGCGTACTTGCATAACGGTTCATTGATTGTTTTTGTCAAAAATCTTTTGTCTTTTTTCAAATCGGCTGATACTTTTTAACCTTTCCCTGACCATTTGTTGCTGGCAAGAACTCGGACACGAGCTTTGTTGCAAGGTACCGAAGCACGCTTCCGGTTACGTTAACCACTGACTTTCTCCATATTTGAGTTGTATTTTCTCCCTTTCATCCGGTTTATTCTCTATGAATAATGTGGAACCGACGAAGTTAAACCTTAACTAATTGTTTTGAACACAAAGTGTTCTCTTCAAATCATTTTCAAAAAATCGACCCCTGAGGAAGGATTTTTTAGGTCCAGACCCCCCCTCCTGCCTGGATTTCCAGAGCCCTCAAACCCCCCCTCCCGCACGAATTTCCAGCATGCCATCCGTCGGGGGGTGTGGATTTTTTCTGGAATAACCCATTCTACGGTCATCTACATTAAAAAAATTATATTTCACCTGTCGTAGGAGTCCAGAACAAAAAAATGTTTTGTTGTTGTTGATAAACATTTCACATTCAATGTTCAGATGGTGACATTGATGAATTAGTGGATGAACTCAATGAAGGAAAGATCTTATATGCTGCTATTAAAGTCATGGATCCAAACACAGACCTTCCAAAAATTGTCTTCATTAATTGGGTAGGTTTGATTTTTTGTTTTTGTTTATAAGCTCCCTAACTCCCCTTTTGTCTGGGATTTTGCCCTGCACCCCCTCCCCCCCCCCCCACCCCTCCTTCCCCAGGTTGTTGTGGCTATGGAGTGAGATTGCACTGTCACTGCAATTGCTATGGCCCCTGTTTCAGAATTTCCTGGATCCGCCCGTGAAAGACCCTTCCCAATATTTAAGCAGGTTTTTGTGATTATTTCCTGTGAAACAGTGTTTTGTTTGTTGCAGCAAGGTGAGGGAGTACCGTCATCAAGAAAAGGTGCCTGCGCAAGACATGTACGGGATGTTGAAAATTTTTTCAAGGTAAGTGGTTCTAGTCCCTGGCTAAACGAATAAAAGCTTAAAAGCACAGGTGATGGAGCTTGTGTTGTAATAGTTGTTGCATAAAATTTGCTATGGGAAAAGAAACCCAGAATTTTACAGGTCAAACAGAAATACATTTTACTTTAAATTAGTGTCAGTTTGAAAATAAAGGTGAGTTACATGTACATGTACCTTAAGTTTTATTGGCTGGATCGGGACACACTGGGTGATTTTCTACACACTCATTGTGGCAAAGTTGATCACCAGTGATAATCAATTATATGTGACGTGAAATATTCACAATTCCTTTTGCTGGTAAAAATCGCTGCCGCTGTTAACGGTACATCTGGTGATTTTTGCCAATTGTGCACGTCACTGGCTGTAAAGCCACTTGTTATGGACAAAGACAACTTATATAATATAATAATTATTATGGTCTTGGAAAATGTATTACTATATTATAACTTGTACATGTAATTTCTTTCTTAACCCTTTAAGCCCTAAGGATGATCAGCATCAAATTTCCCCTTAAAATGTCAATGCCTTATCAATCAAAAAGGTCATGGGAATTAAGTACATGATCACACAAGATGAGTTCTCTTGATATCCAAACAATTTCTCCCCACTGGAAGTGACAAACTAATAACATTGTTCATTTTGTTTAAAACACTTGTGTCGTTTTTCTTTTAACTAAAGGGAGCCCATGTGACCATCAACGCAAGATCATCTGATGATGTTGAGGAAAGTGTTATCCTTGAAAAAGTTAAAAGTGCCTCAGGTATTTATTTTGAATTTAATTTTAAAATATAAATATTTTGTGTCGTGATTTGAATATTTGATTCCAAAAATACTCTTCTCATTTGCTTAAATAATACTTCGTAATTTGACGTATGATTTTTCTATTCAGGTGCAAACTACAGTTTCCATAAAGAGAAAGCAAAGCCAGCAGAACCCATTGCACCTGTAGTGAGTAAACTGTATCAGTAACACCGCAATGTCGCTTACATATGAAAAAACATTCAATATATATTTCAGGGTTGGAAATAAGGGTTGGCCCACTTGCCAGTTACGTGAGTAATAATAATAATAATATGCATTTGTATAGCGCAAATTCTATATACATATTCAAATGGGCTTCACAATCAATCAGACCCACCCCACCCATGAACAGGTAACACTGAGGGTGGTCACAGCCAGGGTTTGTTACGTCCTCAGTGGTTCTTTTACGTCCCCATGGGAGACGGGACCGCCATTTCTACGTGGTCATCCGAGCCACGTGAAGGTCTAACCATTTGCCGATGCCATAGCAAAGGCAGCACCTTCATCCTCAGTTATTTTAAGACCCTGAGTGTTGGTCCGGCTGGGGTTCGAACCCGCGACCTCCCGCTCTGCAAACCGGTGCTCTATCAACTGAGCTAACCAGGCGGCGGTCTAAATCCTTTAGGCAAGTACAAATTAAAATTCTGAAAGTCACTTGCTCAGCTGGAGAGTGTTCTCAGAATTAAATTTCCAACCCTGACTGATATTAACCCTTTACTCCCTAAGGTGAATGCCACTTTTTTCCAAATTGATAAGGAGTAACCCTACAGTATGTCCATGTATGATAAAATGGTCAGCATATTTCATAAAACATATTTTTTTTTGATCAGCATCTGTGAAGGAAGTTATGGTTTTGATAGAAATGGGTTTTAAACGTAAAAATAAAACAGTTCAATAACATCGTACTCTTCATATATATACATTAGTTACACCCTTAAACTATAGCTCATTTTGAAGCCTTTAATTCATAGATTAATATGAGATAAGTCTTGGACTACAAATGTATATAAGGAAAGAAATGTTGAAAAGTTGTAGGGGTGGTCAACCATGCCATGTACATGTATAGGAGGGGGTCATGATTTTATGCCTTTGTTGGGTAGATCTTTACAAGATTATTTTGGTGGCAAAAATTCATAGAAATCTACCAAATATTGAGCATGTTATGGCATTATGTGCCAATTGGCACTCTTAGGGAGTAATGCATGGTTCAATTCCTACAGTTACCATCCCCCCCCGGGCAACCCTGGGGACAAAGTCGGCCCTTGTGGCCCGAGGGTGGGGAATTTTGCAAGCAGTCTTGTCCCGGGGGTAGTGGGTGGGGATAATCTAGGTGCGCAAAGAATTATGGGGCGAAAATTTCGTCGAAGCACATGGCGGACGACATGACTCAACAAGTGAATTTCTTTGCTGGAAAATCCTTATAATTTGTTAGTAATTGGCTGGAAGAAAACAATTTGGCAAAGTTGAAGCCTGTCAGTGGATGATGTGAAGTGTTGGGAAGAACACATCCTCAGTACACGAAACAACCGCAAGAGAAAAGCGATAAAAGCCAAAGAAACGTGAGCAAGGAAGAAAAACAATGGGAGAGATGCTTCCTGATCTTTGTAACCATACGAGTCTAGTCCAGTCCATGTCTATTTTGTAAACTGTTCGGTGGATTTATAATAAATATGTCTGTCTTGTTGAGAAACGGTGCAGCTTGCTGTTAAGTGTCCCCGGCATGGGGAATTACCTCTTTCTTTGTGCCCGGGGGTGGGGATTAGGACGCCAAGTAAAGAAAAAATGGCAAATCCCCGGGGGTGTGCCCGGGGGGGGGGGGGGGGGGGGGGGGGGATGGTAACTGTAGGAATTGAACCATGCATAAAGGGTTAATACTAACACTACATGTAACATTAATCATAATTTTTTAAATTATTATTAACAGGGTTCTGTATATCAGAAAGTAAAAGTACAGAAGGAAATAAATGTTCAGAAACGAGACGAGTTCTGGTCCCAATCTGAGGTCAGTGCAGAAATTGCTTCATGACAATAATATTATGTGTAAATAGAATGTATTTTTTTAATATACAATTTATCTTGCAACATTGCAAGTCTCAAGAAAAATACACTGTCAGTCAACTCTCCGCTAACAGACACTTTCGTAAGCGGAGAGTTCTACTTACGGACGTCTTTTCAAAACCCGTTTTACCTCCCAGTCGAACTCTGTATTTACACATTCCTGTAAGTGGACACTCTCTCATAAGCGGATGCAGACACTATTGAAAATGAAAATTAGATTTTTCTTTTGCTTACACTCTCTCGTAAGCTGACACCCCATGTATAAAATTGCCTCTTGGCAATGAAATTTGTCTTTAATTTGCAATAAATCAACAAAAATACAGTGTATGACCTTTGACAGAGCAACAGAACAGTGGGGATCGGTTTTGCCAAATCTCCATTTGTCCGCGGGAAAGCAAGCTGTCTGTTCGTTTATAACAACAGTCCGACGTAACATTTGTAGTGTCACGTTATGGCCACCTTTCGCATTATATTTTCAGTTGCTATTTTTGGCTACCCAATAAAACATAATTAACACCCGCTAATTAACTCTCCTGTAAGGGGACATCCACCCTATTTTCTTTGGTGTCTGCTTATGGTACTAATTCTCGTAAGCGGACAGCTCCACTAACAGACACTTTTTTCAATTCCTGAGGGTGTCTGCTTACGAGAGAGTTGACTGTAACTGACTGTGTAGCAGAGTAATTTTGTCAATGTCGAACAGGTAGATGAAAAGAAAAGAAAGGAAGAAGAACGAAAACAGGCCACAGCTGCTAAAAATGAAGCAGAGAGAAAAAGAAAAGAACGAGAGGTAAGTTTTCTCCTTGTTTTGCGTAAATTGAAAAAGTGGTTTTACATACATGTACTGTAGCTTAAATTTATGATATAGGGCTGTCTTTAAGCCTTGTTGAGGTTACTGGCTTCACAAAGAAACAAGAAGCTGTACACAGCTTTAACTTGTGGCATCTTAACTCATTGCAGTATTGATTCCCGAGTGTTTTGAGTGCTTTTACTGAATAACATAAGCTTAAAATTATGTCTAAAAAGTAAGACAGACCTCATTACATGTACATTCACTACATTCAGTAGCAGATACTTCAAACCATGATTGCTAACTGAAATGGCAAGTTACAGTGTATATCCTATTTTATCCATCCATGAACCCCTTGCATTATCTTGAAAACTTGGGTGCTGTTATTCTTTCTTTTGCTTCGGTAAGATTTTGCTGACATCTTGGAATCAAGAGCGAGATCATGGGGTCGCGTGTCTAATCAGACTAGTGTACGTTGTCCCGCGGGATACAGGAAACTTTAAAAAACATTGCAATTTGTGATACCATGGAGAAAAACAACCAAATTTTTAACTCGTCCGCTGCGCCACAAGTAAATACAATACATGTATAAGCAGGAGATACGCTAAGGGATATGCCATCTGTTATTTACATCATTAAAATATGTCCAGGGTTGTCATTAATAGCTGGCTATTTTATGGCTTGCAACTGTAGTGACTTCAGATGACCAGCTTGCAATGACCAATGGACAACAACCATGGCAGGCTACAGTAACTTGAGTTTATGACTGCCTATGCTGCAATTTGTGGGAGAAAAACAAGAGTTTAAGTCAAAGATGCACCTTATGCACACGGCAGCCTGTATAATTTATATATGAGTACCGTAAGTATGTACATGTGTGGTACTTATCAAATGTTTTGTTTGCAATGGCTAGGCTAAAGAGGCTGAGCAGAGAGATAAACAATACAGAGAGAGGTCAAGGAGCATTGAAGAACAAAAGTGAGTTGTATTAATAATGCTTGTACTATACAGGGCATTTCAAAAGTTCGTGGACATTTTAAAAAGTCTATACATGTACATCATCCAGATTTTGTATTTTTCTGTCCATTTTCTTACAGACATTAACAAAATAATCTTATTGTTCATTGGTTTTCAGAACAATTATATTATGTTTTCAGTAGCAACTAGATTTTCATTGTTTTGATATCATTTGCAAGTATGAGCCCTAAAAAAATCCCAAAAAGCAGTCTATTTAAGAGCACAGGCAGCAATTTTACGATCATCTGGAGTATCTGTGCGAGAAACGGCTAAAATTTTGCAAAGAAGCAAGAGCTGGGTAGTGAAGTGCTCAAGTTCTCAACATTTTTCCAACAAGCCAAGAAGTGGTCAACCAACAGTCCTGGACAGAACCGCAGAGAAAATTATAGAAAAAGCAAAGTATAAAAGAGGCAGTTCTACCAGAAAAATCAGCAAACAACTGAAGAACAAAGATCTGCCTGGATCTGTAGCAACTGTGTGGGGATATATGTCCAGCAAAGGATGGAAACCTTCGAGACAAAAAAAGCTACCACTTTTGAGCAACAAACAGCAGAAAGCTCGCTTGGTATTCGCTTGCAAATATTGTTAAGGTACAGCAGATGAATGGGAAAACTTTCCCTTTAGCAATGAGTACCCTAAATACAGTACCTTTTCCATCTCCCCAACCCTGAAAATGATATTGTATGGGGCTCACAGGAGAGCCAGGTTCCGCCTCGTACTAAGTTAAAGGTAGTGCCAAATGGATGGTTTGGAGTGGCACGACAGGCCGCGGCCTGACTTCCTTACATTTTATCCCGCAAGGCCAAACTGTAACGGCAGAGTATTATATCACAAAAATCCTTGAAAAGGAAGTGAAGCCTCTTTTCAGCCGACGATCTACAACAGAAGAGCCTGTAAAACGAAAGCTTTTCACGAACAAAGGCAGTGCAGCCTTGACGTACAAGATGGCGCACCAGCTCATACAGCAAAAGCAACCCAGCAGTGGTGCAAGAAAAACCTCCTGAATTTTATTGAAAAAGATGAATGGCCAGTAAATTCACCTGATCTTAACCCCATTGAGAACCTATGGAGCATCATTGATGAAGCTGCATACAGAGAGCCGATCCCTAAGACGATGGGAGGACTAAAATCAAGGTTATGGCAAGCCTGGCGAAACATACCACTAGCAAGCCAGCTTGTTCCATGCCGCAACGGCTTAAAAACGTTATACAGAAGAATGGGGGCACGCTGGGTATTGATGTTTTAACAGTACACAAAGGAAACAATGTGCATAAAACTGGAAAACTTATATTAACATCGGAATTCTAAAACTATCATTTATTCAGGGCTTCTGATATTACGCAATGGTGCGATTTCGCATAATCGGCCTCAAATCGCATCCGATCGCATAATTCACGAAAAATCGCATACTGTAATTCGTAAAAAATCACACAAAATCGCATAATGTGAACAAACCACACGATACACTATCGCTTCAGCTAAGTTGTTTTTTTCTATTGAATTATCCTGTATCAAATAAACAAACCGCCACTTTCGATCGAAACTACGTTCGTTCTTGGCCACAACAAGCTTGGTAACCACATAACTTTCTTGAGCACATGTTTTATTTAGCCTGGTTACTAAGGTTAACCAAGATGGCCGCTTGTTTACAGACTCTTTTCTTGGATTCTGTCGTTCGTTTTGGATGTTCCTTAATTCATAGCTAAAAGCTTCAAAATGTCCCACAAAGATAGCGAGCACCGTTTTAAAACAGGTATTTTCGTTTTCTTCCTCTGAAACCTAGTAAAACATGCATAAAAAAGTTCCAGAATCGCATAATTTGCATAATTTTCCGCATAATGTCCTTGCTTATCACATAATTTGCCATGAAAAAATCGCATAATTTCCATTTTTTTATCGCGTAATATCAGAAGCCCTGTTTATTTGTATAGAAAGGTGTCCACAAACTTTTGAAACACCCTGTATTATTGAGGGGTTGTTTATGACTGGAGTTTTAGGGAAATTGTAACATGAAACCTTGTAAAGACATTTAGTATTATTAATTAGGGAGTATATTAAGGCAACATTTAATATTGCTTCACAACTGCAATTATTTTTTTGTTTATTCAGGAGAAAGCAAAGGGAAGCAGAAGAGAAGAAAAAACAAGAGGAACAAGCAAGATGGGTGAGGAAACATCTTTTCATTAATGTTGCAACTTAAGGAGATCGAGTGTTTCATGTATTTGCGGCAGTATCTTCTGAAATATGAAGAAACAAGGTTAAAATCTTATAGATGCTAAAAGTAGTGACAAAAATTTGAGCAATCAAAGTAATCAATAAATGTTTTGGGCCAATCACTAAAAATAAATGCAAATGTCATGCAAGCTTCAGCTTCATAACAAACAAAGTGCTTTTTTAATTAAGTCGTGTGTAACTTGAAAAGAACTTACAGTCAAGTTTGCATCTGTGCTTGCTTTTGGTCATTTTATCTTAACATTTAATAGGGAAATTTATATTGTGAAGTCATGTAATATTCTCTTGAATGTTAGGAGCAACAACAAATATCAGATGAAAGGGAGATGCAGCAGGAGAAACAAAGAGCAAATTCCTTACGGCAAGCCAGGTTGCAGGTGATGTTGTCAAAATTAACCCACTGAATAAAACTATAAATGAGGCAAATTGTTCACGGCTGTGTCCATTAAGGCTGGTTTTCCCAAGTGTTGAAGTCGGAGTTGTAAGCATAGGTCACTTAAGACCTAGTGAAAATCCAAAAAAAGATTCGTAAGTGGAGTCATAAGCTCAACGGATTTGGAGTCAGAAGAATCAGAAGGTGTCCATTTTCTACCGATGACTTCGTCGCTTTCAATCTAGTAAAAACTAGATTGTCTGAGTTAAGTTGCATGCAGAAGCAAATAAACTAATCAGAATGTGCATTTTCTGCTTACGACTCTGTCAGAAACAGGTTAATTAGCATAGGACCTTGCTGTTGATTTAGTTGCATGAAATTCGTCCGAAAATCGAGAGTTATGCCTGTCTCCTCGACTACGAGAGATTGCTATTCTTTTGTCTGAAAGGTCTTTGTAGCCAATCAGTTTTCGTTTTGATGAAGGTGTGGCGAAGACTGAGGTATTTATACAATATTATTGATTGTTCATGTTTTGAAATCTTCACTTTTTACATTCTATATACGCGAGGAAAGCTTTGTAAAAGGAATTCTGAACTGTGAGAAATTAAAAATCTACAAGAGAAAAGTGACAGTGTGGACTACCTGACTTATTCCCCACAACTCCACCAATCATGTTTTCATTAGATCATGAGCGCCAGAATCATAAGCACAATCGGAAACTCTGCTTGAACCCCATTCTTTGATTTTCGCAAGATATGCTTCTCATTACGACTCGGAATCTGACTCTGTTACTAGTGAAAACGTCAAGCTTGCCTTAAGACACTTTTTAACCAGCTGGACCTTGCATTTTAAAACAGGAAGCTGAAAGCCTTATTAAGCAAGGACAAGATGAGAAACCCAAATTTGAAGAGAAAAAAGGACCTGCTCCCCCTCCACTAAAGGCAAGACCACCACCCAGGAGACCTCCCCCTCAAGTGAAGCCGCGTCAACCGGAACCCGAGCCAGAACCAGAGCCTGAACCGGAGCCGGAACCCGAGCCAGAAGCCGAGCCTGAACCTGAACCCGAGCCAGAACCTGTTGCTGAGGTATTTACACCTGCATATTGTGTGCAAATGCAATAATATATGTGTACATCAGGTAGTTTTTGAATAGTGGAAAAAAACTGAAGACACTTTGCTGTACTTGTGTCCAAGTTTGCCATAGCCATCTGGCCTTTACAGTTATGCTATGTAAGAGCAGGCAGCAGCTGATCTGATCTTTTTGGGCAATCACAAAAACCTATTCTTGAGAACAGACAACTGGGCTATCAGACAAAGTTATATATTTAAAGATCCTAAAACAATATAATTATTATAAACTATGGTATTCATACTTTTCTCCTTTTTGGCTGGGAGTACTAGAAAGTATGAATCAACTATTAACCCTTTAACCAGCTCCTACGAGTGCCAAAAATCAAAATTCAAGAAAAATTCCAAATTTTTATTTTGTAAAACATTGAAAAATAAGTAGTTCCTTGCAAAAGTGCTGCTGAAGAGGTTTCATTTGAATGGTCACACCATAGGATTTCATCAACAAACTCAAAAGTTAGAACTCTTAAATTTAACAATTAAGTGTGTACAGTATATCTCCATAATTGACTCTGGGAGTGAAAGGGTTAAAGAGTACCATTGGTGTTATTAACTTTCTTGAATTTTGTGCATTTATCAGCCTGAGCCAGAACCTGAGCCTGAGGAAGAACCACAAGACCTGTATGAAAATGTTGAAACCCCTGGAGAGACACAGGCCAGGTTCGACACTTATGATGAGGCTGAACAGCCAATACGGGATGAACCAGCTCAGAAGGAACCCGAACAGCCAGTTGACGATGGCTATGGCGAGGAGGAGCAGCTGTATGATAATGCTGAACCTGTCCAGGTACATGAACAGTGGAGGCTGCATGTTGTGGTTCAAATTTTTCTATGGTTTGAAAATTTTCAAACCAGTTTGATTTTTGTTTTCCTTTGTCTCTGATTATGATAATGAATCAAGGACAAAGGAAAATAGAAATTAAACTGGTTTGAAAATTTTTAAACCAAGGAAAATTTTGAACCACAGCACATACATTATAGTGTCCCCTGGTTGGGGGGTAGCTGTTAATTTCAGGGGGCTGTTACTGTCGGAATTCTACAATATTGAAAAGGGTTTATGCTTTAAGCATTATGTTATCTAGAATATGGTGAGTTGGAGATTTGCATCACCAACACATATTATTGCAGCCGTCTTTAATTTTGAATTCATTTTTTGTGCAGCCTCAACCTTCAAGTGGTGGTCAAGGAAAAACTGCAAAAGCCTTATATGATTACCAAGCAGGTATGGCAGTGTTGTCAGTGTGTTCACAACTTTTGAAAGTAAAAACTGTTGCATTAAATGAATATACTGTAGGAGCTCCATCTTTATTTACATGTAATGTAATTTTCTAAATCTAGTATAAATAGGAATTTTCTTTTTTTAGAGGGCCACCCTAATTATCCTAGAGTTGTTACCCTCTCTAAAAATTGTTATTATTAATATGGCAAACATACGTATTAATATGTGATAATTATAACAAGTGGAAGCTTACAAGAGCTAATTCTCGTATTAAAAAAAAAGCAATCAGCTCTATACTTGTATAAAATCCTAAGTTGCCTACGAGAGCTTTAACAGAAGTACATGTACTGAAAGTAATATATACAGATAGGCTGAGCCTAAGAGCGTTGCTCTCTGTACAGAAAGCCGATGATAAGCTTAACTAAGGTGAAAGGTCGGAAGCACAAGAATTAAGATTGACGACCCGGCAATATTTCAATTTTAGCAATTCTCAAATTTACAGTATTATGCAACCGTCTGCACAGTACATGTACATTTATACCGTACAAAAGTTCACAAAAACAACTTTTTCTTGGTCTAGAATGACCAGTGTGACTTATTTCCGAATAAAATACATCTGTTGCATATCAAAAATTGCCCGAGAAACTGATTTGGAAATCAAAATTGCAAAAAATACACAAACATATTTGCATAAGTCTTCTTTTGTTTACATAAAATCGCTTTTCAACCTACAGTATGTAATGAATGAACAAACACATAAAAATGCACAACACAATTTTCCTCGAAAAATTTTATTCAAATCTCGATGAGTTTATGTTTAAAAGCAAAACACGTATACTATTTATGATAGCACATCGATGCCGAACGGTCTTTGAAATTTAAGAAATCAATACAACTGAATTTGAGCATGTTTTATAAACAATTCTCCAAAACTAACGACAAAGAAAAATTAAGTCAATCACAGACTGATATCAACATAAATTTTAATCGAAAAATGTATTTTGTTTTACCCTTAAGTCCCTCTACTGCTTGGAAATTCTTTAAATCTCCGCTTCTTCAGTTCTGAAACCCGAAGTGAGAAACATCTCCCCGCATTGATAAAAACGTATGAAGTTCCTCAAAGCAAGATTTAATCCCTGAAAGCTCTTCTTTTTTCCACTATAGTGGCTTCTGAGTATCCCTTAATTAGTATCCCTGTCTTGAGTAGCAAACCGCGAAAAAATGCAGGGAAATAATGACTTTAATTTGGAACGGTTTTCTCCGCTAAACACAGCTCCAACTAACGTGTTTACCGAGCTGACATGACATTGGCCATGTAGCCGCGTGAAAAACAAAGCCTCGCTTTGGTTTGAAAATTGCTAAGATCCCAGATGATGTGTGGCGTCATACGCACATGTTTTGCAACGTCATACGCACCCGCGAGCTACAAGCAATTGCAAAAAGAGTTGAGACATTGTGTACTGTAGTGCATATTTTGAGGCTAACATGGTTTTCAACAAGTCCCCACCCCCTCCCCCCTTATCAATGTTGTACCAGATCAAAAATGCCATTCAAATTAACAGTCATCAACATTGAAAGGGGGAGGGGGGTCAGTAGCACATGGCATTGATTTCATTTGTGTTACGTGGTCGCTTTTATACGGAATGAACATTTTTTTTGGAAAGTGTCTCAACCTTTTTGCAACTGCTTGTAGCCCTCTCCAACGGCGGGTGGCACACGCACCGAAGCGCCCGCGAAACATTCTGCTAGCCATGACCATGAAAAATGATGGGCATAGGTTCTATGAGTATTGGGCTCCGCTAATAATTAATTTTTTGTTTTATTCAGAAAATGACGAAGAGATTTCCTTTGACCCTGGTGACATTATCACTGAAATAGATCCAATTGACGAGGGCTGGTGGAAAGGGCGTGGTCCTGATGGTGGCTATGGCATGTTTCCTGCTAATTATGTAGAGCTTATTGAAGGATCAGAGCCTGAGGTGGCAGCATCTGAACCAGAGCCAACTCCTGCTGAGGTACTGCAGCATTCTATCCATTGTTTTCATTAAGGTTTTGTTTTCAAGGAAATAACCCCTACAATTCCAATTGGTTGATGATCATGGAACTTTAGAAGTAATGGAAGAGAGCAATTTGGCAACACATTTTTGCTTTACACTAAGTTGTGCTTTGTTTTTTTTTTTCTAAGGGAGAGGAAGGTTTACAAGCTAAAGCACTCTACGACTATCAAGCAAGTATGTGAACATTAAAATTAATGTACATTTGTAACATTATTTTAATATGTTGTCACACAAAAGGCTTTAGGCAAGTGTTTATACAAAGAAAAATCAAGTCACAAGTGTGATATTTCATGGTACAGCAAAGTATTTCCAAATGTTTCTGAAATTTGCTGAAGACTCCCAACAATTTACCGACAATGTGCATAAATTTCCAATGATTGTCTGAAGATCATTATTTTTAACATTTTCAGTCATTTTGCAAAAATTGCAGAAGATTATGGAGGATAGCATTGAAGATTTTTTTTATTATAGCCCACTTTAGTACATTATGACACAGAGAAACTAACTGTTGAATACAACCCATATAATATCGCAGAATATCCAATCGCTTTGCAACCTTTTGATTGGCTGTATTCGTACATGTAGCCTGTTTCAGGCGTTTACATTGTGGGGAGCAGCCAAAAGCGGCGCGCGGCACTATAGGGTCGGCGCGAGGATTTTTTCTCTTGCACCCAATTTTTCTTTCGCGCGCCACAAACTTAACGCCTGGAACAGGCTATCTTACATGTAACGGCATGGGATAAAAGGTGGTTCTAACTTTTGAGTCTGAATGAAATTCTATAGTGCGACCATCCAAAAGAAAGCTATTGAGTAGTACTTTACTGTGGTACTGTTTATTATGCTGTACAAGGAGGTTTTTACTTTTGAGTCTGTGAATGAAATACTAATTAAAAGTGTGACCATCCAAATGAAAGTTATTGAGAAATACTTTACTATGATGTTGTTTATTATGCTGTACAAGGTACAGTTTGTGAGTGAAATCCTAAAGTGTGACCATCCAAATGAAAGCACTACTCTTCTTTTGTACTGTTTATTTTGCTGTACAAAATGGTGATAAAATTTTGAGTCTGTGGACTAATTTGCACTTTGGTTTATTAGATGAATGGGTCAGTTAATCAACTTGTTTGTGTTCCCATTTATTCCAAAGCCCCTTGCCACTGTATTGTTTGTATTATCTTGTAAATAGTGTTAAGTTTTCCGTGATTAGTGCCAAGATTGTAAGTAGTGAACTGTTCATAGTATATTCTTGGTATTGATGATGTAGTATATTGTATTGTAAGTAGTGTAATACAGTCGAACCTCTCTAATACGGACACCGTAGGGACAGAGGGAAGTGTCCGTATTAGAGAGGTCACTATGATGACATCACTTTTAAGTCTCCACTGACAGTTTAGAGTGTTTTGTAACTAAAGTCACTGAACGAATGATGGTCAATGATGCTATTCATTGAATGGACAATGGAACAATCTGAATTACGCCTTTCGTTTCCAACTGTTTTAAATTGTTACAGAATATTGAATTGGCTATTGCCACAGTATTTTCGATTACACTGTATTGTATTTGCATTGTGAATATATGAGTTTTGAAAACTAATTTAAATTTGTATGAATTTGCTCCCTAGGGCCGAGATTTAGTGTCCTTTGTCTGTTTTAGAGAGGGTCCGTGTTATAGAGGTTGTTTTTAGAGGAAATGTACATTTATGAGAATTTTGTTGGTACATAGGAAACTGTTCGTATTAGAGAGGTGTCCGTATGGAGAGGTTTGACTGTATTAGTGTTTGTAGGTTTGTTTTTGAAAGCGTTTCTTTGTTGTGCAAATAAAACAAAAAACTTGTTTTTGTTCCCAGGTGATGATACAGAGATTACCTTTGATCCTGGTGACATCATCACAAATATTCAGCAGATCGATGAGGGATGGTGGCGAGGTCAAAGTCCTGATGGCCAATTTGGTTTATTTCCTGCAAACTATGTAGAACTGATTGCTTGAAGATCAGACCATTGCAACAGGCATAATATTAGTGTCTGATAGTTTAGTTACTAAGAGACAATGACCTTTTTCCAAGTGTCTTTTCAACAAAATTATTTCAGAAAGCTTACAAATTTTTTCTTCATAGCAGATTTACGAAAACTAGTCATGATTATTATGAAATGATATTAAATTACTAATTTTGTATACTGTCAAGCCTCCTGTTTCAGATATCCCCAGTTCTCCTTGGAGCAAAAGGGGGGTAATTCTGTAATATGCTTGACACATCATGTAGAAAAAGGTACTCCCTATAAGTTTAAAAGTCAAATACACAAGGTATGGTTACACACACCATGGTAAATGGCATTTTGCTTATGGTAAAAGGATTTATACTCACATTGGCTTGAGGGCAAGCGCTTATTTCTAATCCTGGTGTAATAAGGAATGGATGCCAGTATGCACTCTTCTCATTAATTAAATATTTTTAATTGCCACATTTTGTCAAAATAGTGTTTTCTTAGGATGGGTTTTTCATTACATTAAGACTTATTCATCAACAAAGAGCAGCAAAAGAAAAGTTCCACAGCCCTAGTACATGTAAGATGTGTAACAGTCCACCTTAGTACATGTAAAAATTTAATAATTTCTATTAATGGTTATTTTGCAGTTTAAAAATCAAAACTCACGGTAGTTTTTGATAGTTAAGGACACACCTTTTTGTAAAATAAATTATAATAATATTAAGTAAATTAATTAAAGCTGTATTTTTCCAACCATTTTACTGTGAATTCCTCCTTTCTAGTAATGTTATGTTTCATAATAGTAATATTTTATTATACAGAATTTTGACCAAAAGCAAATAACTGTCACTCCCCGAAAATTTGGGTGGGGGTGTGCGGCATGCTTCTTAAAACCCTTACCCTATTTCAGGCCAAAATATGCAATTTTCCCTACCCTATTTCAGACCTGACCCAAGATTCGATACCCTATTTCAGATGTTATCAAACCGCATTTCTCAAGGGATGTAAAACATAGCTTCTAAAAACCATACCCAATTCCAGATCAGAGCGGCGCAAATCATACCCTATTTCAGACCAAAATGGTCAAAATCTATACCCCATTTCAGACCAAAACAGCTTTAAACCATACCCTTTAAGGCCGCACACACCTATTTTTACCGCAATTGACGGTAATCTCGCAATCTGATTGGTCGATGCGGGTGGTAAATGAGAGTGCAGACAACAGTGCTGACGCTAACATCACATAATTTCTAAATATTGTGGTAAACAGATTTCCACCGGTTTTCCATGGTGTGGACTCTTATTTAAACACGATTTACGTCATCACATGATCAAAATTTGTTGCTGACTCACTCGGCTGCGCCTCGTGAGTCCACAACATTTTGACCATGTGATGACGTAAATCATGGTAAATAAGAGTCCACACCACAGAAAACCGGTGGAAATTTGCTAAATAGCTTATTTTGGGAGTACCCCCCTCCCCCCGGCTCTTCCTATCAAAATATAATGACAACCTTTTTATGGCAACCTTTCCACAAATTCAGAAAACATTGAACATAATATTTTTTTGTGACTGGTGTTAACACAAATTATGAGAAATTCAGTCTATCTCGCATCTTATTGGTCATCATTCTCGAAACAAAGTGAATTTTACATTGCATAGTCCTGGGATTATAATAATTATCCCTGCACAAAGCATTGACATGAAATGTCATTCCATGAAAGTACCATGTCAACACTGTTTTGGTTTCTGTTCCAGCACAAGGGTAATGACTAATCTACACACATTCCTACATGTAGCTCGTTCAATCAATGACCCAAAAAAACTGAAGGCATGGCTGAGATGAACTTCAGTTCCGGGACGGGTGGAATGATTATCCCTGGGATCCCAAGACAAAACCACTCATGAACGAACATTTTTTTTGTCCTCTTACAAAACTCATCTAAGGCCCAGTTCAAACGTCGAACTTTACATGTGCCGAACCTAATAATTAGGTTTGGCACATGTAAAGTTTGACGTATGAATCAATTAGGAACGGCACTTTTGTATTTGGGTCAACTCTGCCATTCTATTCGACTGAGCTTGTCGAATAGAACGACAAAAGATCGACTTCGATTCATACGTCGAACTTTACATGTGCCGAACCTAATGCATAAATTGTGTTAATGTATTTTTTAATATAACCGCACTTCTGATTGGCTATTTAGTGGGTTTTCGCTTGTTTACAGACAAAACTCACAGAAGTGTAACGACGGTTACCAGCATTCACGTTGTAGATTTTTAGGCTGAAACTGGACAGCTTAAATCTGTCTTTTAAAAAGTTGCTTTTCTATAATTATATCCATATAGAAATCCTAATGTATTTTTAAATTTATGGCATTACTTTATTTTGTCCAAATATCACGATCACGATCTCCTAAGCTGTCTCCTTGCCATCAAAGAACACAAAGCACACTACAATCAAAACAAGAATTTCCAGGCTTGGTGAATTTTACTTTTTTTGGTTTATTTCCCTATTTTAAGCAGTAAGGATGATATTTCTTTTCGCCATGAATTAGGTTCGGCACATGAAAAATTCGACCGTCTGAATCAACAGTCAAACTTAATAGTTTGGGTCGACCTAAATAGGTATTAGGTTCGGCACATGTAAAGTTCGACGTTTGAACTGGGCCTAAGTTCGCCTTCATGTACATTGTAAACAGGCCCAAGTACTATCTTGAACCCTTCTTGTCCTGACGTTCACGAAAAAGCATGTAAAGTACACCACCAGCAACAGCAACAATTGTCCCTCCTTGTGCTGCAACTCGTGCTCTCATCATGTATTGCTGCATTTTGGTATCACCTCGCACAAATGATAGAAGCCCATATGTCAATGCACCAACAGTGGCCAGAGCACCTGTGTGGAAGACAATCATTAATTTTTTTTGAAGTCTTGTTTTTATACACAGAAAAATTTTACAGTAACAATGGCACTCTGGTAATGAACAATTGAACATAAAGTATATGGGAGGATATTGTCACAAATTATGCATGTGGGGAATCCATGTATCTATTTGTGAACAGTGTTCATGGTTTTTCTGGTCATACTGTTACCTTAAGACCTGGACACAGGGTTGAACACTGCCTTATGCGCCGATCAATTCGAAACATCAACATCCCCCCCCCCGGGCAATGCCCCGGGCATTTGAACTTTTGAAGATCGACTTGTTCAAATTCCTGCCCCGTTGGGCCAAAATTGCATTCAAATACCCCACCCTAGCACTGGATTTGACTGTCAAATGCCCCTCCTAACGATAAAATGTTTTTAGTGAGATTAAAAAATACACTTTGCATTCACTTTTTCTGATTTATTCTAGCTATTGTTTTCCTCGAGAATATACTCAACTGTTCCGCGTATACTTTGCAACTGATATTTCACGGCACTCCTGTGGCACTCCTGTGGTTGTCTTGGGGATTTACTTTTCGATATTTTTTTATTTGAGTAATTTCTCGTGTGATCAACAAATATTGCAAAAATATTTAGCAACGCGGTTGATTCATTTTTGGAAGCGTTAATTTCCACGAGGTGAAAATTTATTATTCTAAACGCGTTTTATATCAACTGACAAATGTTTCCTTAAAGAATTTTCTGTTTGAGAGAGTTCATTTTGCAGTGTTTTTTTCTTTCAATCAATGGCCGTTTAAAATCTGCCTACATTTAATAGACTGGCACAGGACTGGCAATGCAGTCAGCCATTTTGACTTCGAAATCTAAAACGCGTTGAATGGCAGTTGAATTTAACTTTTCATACAAACCTTCAAAAACACTGCAAAGCTTTGTCAGCCCATTTTACTAGCCATTCACTAACAAAAACGATATTTTCCCCTTTAAATTGCTCCATGTTGAATCTGAACTGCTACCGCATGTGTTTGATAGGCGCCGGCCAAAAAAATATATTTTGAACACTTCCGGTTCAAATTCCCCACCCCACCTAGGCAAAGTCAAATTCCCCACCCCTGGGATGGCCTTTCATATCAAATTCCCGACTCCCCGGGCACAGAAAATGTTCAAATACCCGGGGCTTGCCCGGGGGGGGATGTTGATGTTTCGAATTGATCGGCGCATTACAGCCTGTACACAACCCTGATATTCAGTGCTGTCCTACTCACTATGACATCACTGAGAACTGGACTGCTTTCACAATGTCCAATGTCAAAAGCCAACTGACCGATAGATTGATCATCTTGTGGGCAAGTCCATTTTGATTCCAGGACTCACACCTATTTCACAGACTACGCCCAAACCCTCTAACCTTCACCCACCCCACCCGGCTCAATTTGATATTGACTGCATAATCACCGTCACACAAACTGAAGTCTTTATCAACGTTAGAGCTCATAATGAAAGCACAGTACTTACCTATAGGTACAACAGGATTCTGCTTAACCTTCCTTTTAAATTTCTGTCCCATTGTTTCTGGTGGAGGTGGGGGGGTCCACTCGAAAAATTTCTCCATGTCTTGCTTCACTTCCGAGCTCATATCAGCGCTTGCATTCGCTACTGTTTTCTCTTTCACCCCTTGAGCTTGAGCATTTAACAGATGTTCTTTTATCTTCTGGGCTTTATCTTCTCGTTTCGTCGAATCGTTTGAAAATATATGGTTTTTCGTCTCAGTCTGATCTCCCGTTTTCACCGAATCCTTCTCTTTTGGAACAAGAGGCGCCATCTTGAGTTTTGGCACCGCTTGGGTTCATGGGAACTCATGCGCCGCTAATCAGAATTCAGCGGTTTCTGTCAAAACTTCGCCCCAGTCTCGCTCGTTATACCAGCAGCAAATATGGCGGCCCGTGCGAGTTCAGTTTCAAGGGGAATGTTCTCTTGTTATGTTTTGCCTTCTCTACGGACAATCTGCGCATCGTTTAGGCCAAAAGGTATGCTAAGAAAATTAATTTTTTTCTTTTGACGTAGTTCTAGAATTATCATCTAAAAGGGGTCAATATTTTATGTTTTTCTTTTTACGTGATTTAGTTGATCATTCAAGGTTCGCTTGCTTGTGTGCAACCTGTTCATCGAATAAGCTAATAAGTATTCTCTGTTTTTTACTACACTTTCCGAAAAAATTCCCGTAGAAATCAATAAACCACACGCTATTTTGAGACTCTCGTTCTGTTTAATGTTAATGTTTTGTATGAGGGATTGGGGGTTTGCACTGTAGCTATGTTGGTCACAGGGAACCGAGGCTTACGGCAAACCACTAAGCAACAATATATTTTGGCAGTAAAGAAAACGTCTGTTCATGAGCCTGGGCTTCCTGTGTGTTATATTAAAAAAACAATACTTGTTTGCATAAAATGGTTCAGAACACCAACATGGCTACCTTGCAATAACCATTAGATAGCCACTATTGCCTAACAGTGAAACACAACTTACCATAGCCACTTGACAAAGTTTTTTAAAAGTCCATTTTTCTTGCAAAACCATCAGAAATTTCAAGGATGATAAACCTGTACAAAACTTTGCCATGTATATGCTACTATTAAAAACAAGATGGAAATCTTTTCTGTTTACTTTTGTAACCCTTCTTTAATTTTCTTTCTTTAGCCCTGGAGTTTAACAACAAGATTATAAAAATACCAAGTCTTGGCATCCTAGCATCAAAATTTTCTACCTACAACTTTCAAGCCAGTGTCTGGAAAAGTACCACACATGTTATGAGGGGTCCATCATGGCAATCTTATGGATTCCAAAGTATTTATCTGCTTGATAACGCAGCACATTGTGCGAATCAAATTGAGTTGAGTCACAAATCTTGTTTTGCAATCATCACAAGAGGTATCAACACCAAGAGTAAGCTAGGCAAGCGAAAAACTTGCAAAGCTGTTGCAGCAAGATTTTTTAGAACTGGAAAAGGAAAACTGAAAAGGTGGAGAGCCGGAAAGAATCACAAAATGATGAACAAGGGACCCAAGAGAAGCCGACATTTGAGAAAACCAACTTACGTGAATAAACAACAGCTTAAGCTGTTGAACAAGATGTTAAATGGCTGGTGAAATGTGTCACATCACATTTGAACTTATACCGTTAATGTACAATAGATGTTTGTCTTAGATGTTTGAATTACACTGAACAAGTAATTGTTGGAATTGTCACATTACTTTGGTGTAATAACTCTGGAATCTTGTGCATTTTAAAAACATAAAGAAATTGTCAAAAATGCATACAATAAAATGTTCTCTTGATCCTCTTTTCATGTGACTTTGAACTGGTCAGAAATCACTCAACAAACCAAGATAATGGTAATAGTATTTCTGAGAAAGTTTCTGATGTTACATTATTTTGTGTTATACATGGTTTTCATGGCGGCCATGTTAGAGTTCAAAACAATGAAATCCCCATCCTTTGGGAATTCTGTTTTTATGCAATATTTTTTATTGTTTGTGACCACCAACATGGCTGCCATGAAAACAATCTATTTCTATCTTCTTTTTAGTTCAGAATTTTGCTTTGTTTTGTTATTAAACTTTAAATATTTGCTAGCTCATTTCTAGTATAATTTTATTATTTACAGAAGTACTAAAATAAAAATATCTTACTTGATAGCAACTGTATTAATCTCAATCTTTATTGGCTCCAGTGGTTTACAACAATTATAGTAATAAAATACTCTATAAAACTGCAATAAAATTTGAATTTTTCCCATGTATTTTGCCAACATGGTTCTAAACTACATGTTTTCTTATCCCCAGAGTTGCCTACACCGTCCTCTAAGCCGGTGGGGCCTGGGTACAGGTAAAGTTATCCTTTTGCTCAGGCAAAGCCAGTTGAGAGGAACAGGCGGGTCTGGGGACGAAAATGGATATGAACTATAAGGGAACGATCTCACGATAAAATCTCGGTGCTAGCACCAATGGCATGGCTTCTAGTTTTATTCATCGTATTTATGAACTGCAAAAGATTGCCGTTATGAAACAAGAAAAAAATGATCAAACGTTTTCAGGCTTTCTGACAAGCTCACTCCTAAGTCAGCCGGTTCGGGCTCGAAAAAGTCACCTTAAGTATGAAATGTTGAAATATAAGGCTTTGAAGACAAGTTTTTTGGGGTGACGGGAAACGGGTATGCGAGAAGTCCAGCAAAAGATATGGGGAGCGGTAAGTTCTAATCCAACTTTCGATTTTTTTTCTGTGCCTCCTTTTAACTGTTTAATTTGCTTCATAAGGAACGTAAAGTTTACTTCACTTGTGATTAAAATCATAAGTCTTTCAGAGCGTTATGTTTTTGATTGGGGATTGGAGGCGATTTTTGCCGCCGGAAAATGTTTCTCAAAGACCACGCAGTCTTAACAAGTACTTCCGCTGATTGAACCACTAAAGATTCTGAGCCTGCAATACCCGGAAATGAAGTCCAGGGCTCTTCACCGTTATCAGTATCATCCAAGATAATGCCACCGTTGTCGTTTTTGTTACCGTTTTCAGTTTTGTCGTGCGTTCTTCCGTCATGTTCCATTCCCTCTGGTTTTTCTCTTTCTCCTTTGGGAGTCAGTCGCACGAGCCCACTGCAGTCAGCGTCAGCATGCATTGCGTCATCGTTTATGTCATCAATCCTTATAAGGTCATAACATATTGCCGTGTGTTGTTGTTCAGTGTCCGTTGATTGGTTGTCGTCTGTGTCAAACCTATTGCTGCAATCATCATAAAGTTCAATCAGTATTTACATAAAAAAACTTCGCATCAATACAAGTTATCATACGAGCAGTTCCTCTGCTGAAGATGGCAAATAGAAGAAGCGCCCAAAAAAAAGAAGGCGAGCACTCTTACGCTCAACATGCGCGCTCCCCTCGGCGATCTTTTGAGAAAATAGAAGGGCTGTAAACAACTAAGCAGCACCATTGTGCTAAGTATCTAGCTCGTAAAGTCTGTAGTTCTGCTGATTGAAAGCAATAAAGTGCACCTAACCCCGAAATAAATTTTGGGGTTAGGTGCACTTTAAACTTTGCAACGCCCTTGAAGTACGAAATCCGTTTCCAGCCGACAAGAGGAAAAAAATGCAGGAATTCTGTACATTGTTTTAACTTATCAGATGAAAGTGCATTAAGTATCAGTTTCTTTGTTTTTTTTTTTTCCTTTCCTTCTGGCATTACAAGTAGACCCCTTCTGGTGTATACCATTACAAGCCTAGCCTCTATGCGTATTTTTCCTCTCTCTAGTAAACGACACTTGCGCGTACGTAAGGAGTTAGGATTGGGGATGGATTGGGTGACGTCACGAGTGAGCTGGAAGGGTGCTGGACTGTACCACTGAACCACTTGGTTTGTTGTAATCTGCTTGTCATCACCGCGTTCTTCCACTGAAGATAACGAAGCTGTAGTGAGTTTGGTCACATTGTGATCTTCATGAAAAAGACCCTAATGTGGTTGTATTTACCTTGATGTACTCCTCAATTTTTCACTACTGGATTCTGAGGGAAGAGTTCCTGAAAAAAAAATGATAATAATAATTTTAGGAGTGGTTAACATTATGGATAAATAAACAGAATAGCTTTAGACGTTGCGTGTAACAATTATCTCCCAGTGTCGCGAAAACGTGCGTAGATCGCGCACTGATATATACTGCACATGCATCCATCCATTTTCCTATACTAGTACTAGTGTAGCCTGTTCCAGGCGTTAAGTTTGTGGCGCGCGAAAGAAAAATCGGGCGCAAAAGAAAAAAAATACGAGGGGAGGCTGGGGAGAGAGCCAGTCTTCTCTCACGCCGACCCAAGCGCCGCGCACCGCTTTTCGCTTCTCCCCATAATCTAAACGCCTGAGAACAGGCTAATATTAGTGAAGTTAATACTGTAGAATTTCTAAAAAGAAACAAATCCCAAGCACAAATAGAAGTCAGGGTTCGCGTTATAGTCACAATGTGTAATGTGGTATAATTTGGCATTTATAATTAAGATAAATAAGGATTCAGATTTGGGGTTCAACTTACGCCATCCCGATACTGTTTTCGTTGTTGGTTTCAAGCCCTGTAAATTATTCGGTCTTGGCAGCAAAGATTTCTTACTGCAGTTCTGAAATGACGAGAAAATTGAAATGGAGTCAGTCTATAATCCACTCCGTTTTAGTTTGACGTCTGTCTTATGTACATATTCAGTTATAAATATTGTTACGATGGTAAAATACAGTGGAACCCCGATATAACGAACCCCTTTAAAACAAAGACCCCGGTATAACGAACGATATTCTTCAGCCCAATTATAGTGAAATGTATGGAAAAGAACCCCGATATAACGAACCCCTTTATAACGAAGACCCCGGTATCGGAACGATATTCTTCAGCCCAGTTATAGTAAAATGTATGGAAAAGAACCCCGATATAACGAAGCTTTATAACGAAGGGACCCCGGTACAACGAACGATATTCTTCAACCCAGTTATAGCAAAATGTATGGAAAAGAACCCCGATTTAACGAAGCTTTATAACGAAGAGACCCCGGTATAACGAACGATATTCTTCAGCCCAGTTATAGTAAAATGTATGGAACAGAACCCCGATATAACGAACCCTTTATAACGAAGAGACCCCGGTATAACGAACGATATTCTTCAGCCCAGTTATAGTAAAATGTATAGAACAGACCCCTGATACAACGAACCCCCGTTATAACGAGCTCATTTCCCAATGTATTTCTTTTATGTTGGGCGTGGTCAACTTAAATATCAGCCGATTTTCTAAGTTCTTTTTTTAGTCATGTGACTACCTATTGGTTTGTCAGTCATATTTGCAATGATTGTAAACCATGTGTTTATTTCAGTTGGGGAATTCGTGGACGAAAGGAAAGAAAGATATTTCTTCTTCTCAGTGATTCGCGTATGCAAGTTTTGAAACCTGGAGTAAACCAACTCCCAAATGTTCGTAGACCCTTCGGCAGAGCGAAGGCCAATATGCGTAGCAGCAAAGCCAGGAGAAGAATTTCTGATATCTAGGGCAAAAAAATCTCTTAATAAAAGATCTAGAACGTAACAATACTCACTGTTTTTGCTTTTGAAGACAAATCCATACTTCGACTTGATTTGTTTTGATGATTGTTCGCTGCATTAGCTATCGTTCTTCCATCCCTTGGTACAACAGTGTTCTTTGCAAAGTCGAAGGCATTCCTCTCTTGACTAGAAACCTCAGCACCATCATCGCCTAAAAACAGCAGATCATCGATAGAGGAATCGGACTTTTCGCTTTTACACTCTTCGATGCTTTGGGTAAGGTCCGACAGACCACGGCTCAAGTTCACTTTCCTCAGTGAGAGAATCTCAAGTTCTAAATCGTCCTTAATCATGCTTGTCATGGCAAATTCTCTCTGAAGTCTGGTGTACTTCATTTTGATTTCTGTAAGTTCTTCCTCTAAATCGTCTCTTTCAATAAGAACACCATCCAAAGCCTTTTGCAATTCGGCTCTTTCTTGTTTAACTGAAACGAGGAGCGTAGCAACTGCTTTCTTGTCAAGGGTGCTTTCTTGGCTGCCCTCTTTCATGGCTTCCTTTAACTTAAGCGCTGCTAAATCGCTCTGAAGCTCAGCTATCGTTTCTTTTAAAGTGTTTGCTTCTTCTTGAAGAGAAACATTTTCCGCAGACAAGTCTTTTAGATCATTAAGGTAGCCGTTCTCAATCACGTTGCTTGAATCGACCTTTATCGGCGAGAAGCTATAATCTTGGTTTATATGGCTCAGATGGTGTTCATCGCCGCCATTTTGTGCCCACATCTTCAATTTGCTCTTAAGCCTCAGTTGTTCGTCTTCAAGTGTAACCAATTGTTGTACCCAGTACTCGATGCCCTCCAGGCGACTTTTATTAGCATGAGTGTTTTCAAGGTCACTCTTAAGCTGCGCTTTCTCAGCTTCCAACAAATCAATCTTATTTTTGAATACTTTTATTTGTTCCAAAGTCATCCCTTGTTCTTGATGGAGTTCGACTGGAGTTTGAGTTGCACATGGTTTCTCGGTGTTACTTTCTAACGCTTCTGCCGCGTTTCTGTCGTTTCTGCTTCCTTCCAGTGGGGATAGAACTACATCTTGTGTCTGTTTCTTTGCTTGGTCCTTCAAGCTTATAACCTGCTCTTCTAAAACAAATTTCTCCTTGTAGATTATCAGCAGCTTCTCTTGCAAGTCAATAATCCTTTCTTTAGCTTCTCCAAGCTCCAGCTCTAGTCGTACGGTTTCGTCGTAATAGGTGAAAGAATGTCGATATCTTGAGTCCTTCGGGGACAGCCGTACTGTCGACAACTCGGCCTCTAGCTTCGTGCTGTCTTCACGCAGCGACGACAATTGCGTGCCCAGGTTTCTCGTCTGCATGTTGGACAGAGTAAGTTCCGCTTTTAGACGTACAAGCTGCTCCTTTGCTAGCGTCAACTCGGAGTTCAGCTTGTTATTTTTTCTGCTGTGTACGCGTTTTTCTCTATTTATCGAGCCTCCGTTGGACTGCAAGACTCCTTGATTTGAGTTAACTTCCTCTCTGTTGTTAGAAGTACGTTTTATAGTTGGCAAGCCTTGTAAGCATCTTAAACTGTTGATCTCTTTCATCAAGTTGTCTTTTTCTTTCTCGTGTTCGTTGACACGTTCTTGCAGTTTCTTGTAACTTTCCTTTGTCTCTGCTAACTCTTTTTCCACTTTACTCAAGCAGTTCTCTTTAATGTTCAGCAAGCGTCTTTCGTCCTCAAATTCTTGGGTCTTCTCTTGACAGTTCTTTTCAAAGATATGTTTTTGTTCCCTCTCCAGCGCAAGCCCACGTTCGTTATTAACTTGTTCTTGACGCAATCTTTCCTCCAACGCAATTTTCTGTTCTTTAATTGTTTCTCTTTCTTGTACCGCCTCATAGAATTTGCATTCTAACTGTTTTAGCTCCTCTTTCAACTTATTGTTGTCTGTGGTAGATCGAACGAAATGGTCATCTAATTTACTGCATCTTTCTTTCAATTGAACAATCTCCGAGCAAAGATTCCTTTCTCCTTCTACAAAGTTTTCCAGCTTTTCTTCCAAACTTTTTCTTGATTCATTAGATTCCTCGTAACTTCTTTCAAGACAGTTGTACTTGTCTCTCAATAAATCCAATTCATTTTCTAAGCTTTTCTTTTCTTTTTGAACTGTAGATAGTTCCTGGAGTTTTTCTTTAACAATAGTTCCCAAATCGTCCTTTGTTAGTGGCAAATCTTCGTCATGCGTCTCACTGAAGCATTCCATCCTGTCGTTTTGGTCATCGCTTTTGTTCGAGTCTGCTTTGTATCGCCGCAGTCCTTTGACAATCTCTATTTTATCCATTTCAAGCTTTGCAATAACTTTATTCTGATCATAAATCTTTATCTCCAAGACTGGTTCACCGTTTCCATGATCTGACTCTTCGTCACCTTCTAGCGTGTTTTCGTCTGTCAAAACACCATCCTCCTCGCCTTGCAATGCCTTTTCGTTTGATCCGTTAACTTGCAAAGTTGTTAACTCGTTGACAAAGCTTCGCTTCTCCTCGTTTATCCTTTCTCGGATTTCATCAAGCTCTGATTTCATTTTGGCATTTTCAAGAACCAAAACGGACCACTCTCCTCCAAGACGTTTGTTGATAACGGTTCTCAAAGAGGAAACATCAGCATAGTCGTTTGTCTGTGCGGCAGAGGCTGCTTTTTCCAAAGAGGACGAATAGTCATCGTGCAAAGCGGACAAAATCCCATGAAAGAATTCAGCGTCTTGAAATTTAATTGAATGCTCACCGTGTGATGGATTTGTGGATTCTTCATGTTCTTTGCTTTCCGTTTGCGTACTCTTGACGTCTTGCAGGGCTCGGGAATGTTTCTCCTTTTCTCGCTGTAGTTCTTGCTGCAATGAAAGGAAATAAACATGCGCTTTTTAAACAGAATTAATGGATCTGGCTAAATAGCACGGTCGATTTTGCAGCCGTTGTATGGGTCTGGTATTTCATCTTGGCGGACCCGGCAGAAAACTAGCCTGCGAATACAGCCGACTCTCATTGCTCCCGACCACTAGGGTCGTTCGCTAGCGGCCGGGATCGATGAGAGGCACCATCTTGATACCGAGACAAACAACAAGTCATTATACACCAAGATCGCGAAAGATATAATGTCGAGATAATAAGGGAGAGCGCTGTGAGGGACTTGTGTAGGGATCTAGGGACCTTTAATGCGCCATTCTTTGCTCTCGATAAATAAGTCCCTTTCCGTGTCCAAAAGTATACCGCTGAACTGACAAACAGTAAAGACGAATTCACACGAGTTCTTTTAGTGTCAATCCAAAAAGTAGATATCCAAAAATACAAACGCGGGCAGGTGTTGTTAAAAGCTTACAGTGAAACAATTTACAGAGTTGGGAATAGTATATATTCTAGCTGGTAAATATTTACTTTAGATTGAGAAAGACCCTGACCCTTAGCGGTCAGTTATGTTCTCTTTGTTTGCGATGAAAATGAGTAGCATGGAAACATTGAAAAATGTGCGAGCTAATTTGTTAGTAGAGCGTCGCCAGTCAGCCTTGAGGCTCCTAGCACTGACTGTATAATCATAAAAGAAAGAGATACTGCTACTTAAATTAGTCGGTTGTGTTTGTCTTTTCGACTCCTCCCCTTTATCTCCTCTCCCATTCTTTCTGCTACCGCGCTCCCAGTGCCCACACCTCACCCCAACAATATCCTTAGGTAGTTATTTCATAATTACCTTTATTTACTTTTCGCTGTTAAAGATTATGGTTAGTAAAAACGTTGTTTTATTTGTCATTATAGTTTTTGTATTGTTTGCATAGGTGAAAGGACAAATAATTAAGTACAGCAAATAGAGCAGTTTTCAATTGAGTGTCGTAAAACCAAAACCAAAGTAATTACTCTGACCAATCACAGCAGTCGTAAACAATTCAATGAACCAATCAGAGCTCGAAGCAGTTACATGTCGGCGGCGCCGAGGGCGGGAAAACGCATGCGAGCAAGTCACGATTGGTTTTGGTTTTACTTCTGATTGGTTGAGAATGTGGAGCGAGATTTTTTAGCCAATCTCAAAGCGTAGCAATGCAAAACCAAAGCAATTGTGTAATTACTTTCGACACTCAATTGAAAACTGCTCTAATAGCTTAGCTGATAGCTACTTCAGTCATTCTAAAAAGCAGCACACATTTCATTAAAAGTAATAAAGATATTAAAAGCAATTTGTAACGAAAAAATGCAGTTTTGATAGCTGATATTTATAGTATAACATTACATGCAAAGAACTAAAAATTGCATAGATTACCAAGTTTAACAAGCTCTTTCAACTATTGAAGTCAATTCTCCATCAAGGTGCACCAGGCTGCAGCTGAATACTGCAGGCTCAGTACTTACAAAAACTAGGTCCGCAATGCATCCAAAAGATAAATCCACTTAACTACACCAATCGTTTTTAGCACGATGTGTTCTACGTATACGTAAATTCGTATGATAATGAAACAAATGCAAACAATGACGTCACCAAATATTCGCCTATATAAAACCAAGAGAACCTAATATCAGCACCATATATCAGCTCTAAGTTATGTCCAGGTAACTACATTCGGTGCTTCCATTCCACAGCACGCAAACATCTTCAAACTTGTGAAGAGAATCCAGTTAAAGGAACATGTGATCTTTTTTCCTCTCGCAAAAGTACCCCAGGAGAGCTAAGAGCTTCCGACTATGATTTTTCATTCAGAAAGAGAACAAGCGCTCCAGACGTTCTCGCGTGTCTCCATCAAGGTGCACCAGGCTGCAGCTGAATACTGCAGGCTCAGTACTTACAACAACTAGGTCCGCAATGCATCCAAAACATAAATCCACTTAACTACACCAAAAGCTTAAGGGGTGTATAAAGTGTACGATTTTCAAACTTTGGCCACGTCTGTAGGAGCTACATGCTTGACTTCCAAATGAATTTAGGTAGGTAGAACCATATGGACCAGAGGAATTCGCTGTGGGGAGTAGGGGGCATCTACAATAAGTGTCCGTAATGCATTATGGTGTACAAATCCCATGGTCAGCCTGGATTTTTCTCCTGTTTGTGTTTCCTTAGTTTCATCTTATCCCACAGGCTTCTTGGTGGACCCTGATAAATTGATAACACTTCGTTGGTTTCAAAACTTTCCAACACAGGTGGTATTCATGTTTTATTCCATAAAGTGATATTATTCTTGCTTAAAAAGAAACGTTTAATAAATGATATAGGAAAACTATGTGAAAGATATATGGCAATATAAGAGAGTCGCAGACTGTTGAGGTGTGTTGGTATGAAGACTTACTTTTCATCATCTTGTAGGTTGTCGGACGTTTTAATTAATTAAAAGTATTTTGATGACTTAAAGCAAGACTAGATATTATTTGTAAAAGTCGTCCTCTCCTTGATCAAGAGTGTTTTGTAAAAAACGGAAAGGTTTTAAAAAAAATGTAAATACGTCACCTGAGTAAAGCCAATGGTTAGATAGAGGTTGTTGTAAAGTCACGAGTCTGTTATTTGTCCAAGTCTTTGTTCAATCACGGTTTGGCAGTCTCCTGAGTTTGTAACGTTACAATCAATTGCTATTGAAGTTGAATTGAGCGCGTCGTTTTACAAGAGGCCCGCTGTTAATCAGACATGCGCAGTATCTGATTTCGTGTGTCGTTTTGATTTAAGTTGTTCTGAAGTATGTCACTTTCATTTTATGTATCGTATGTTATTGTCATCAGCATAGCTTCTTCAACAGAAATTTCTGAAAGCAAATGTCCAAAGGCCATTCCCGAAGCACAATGTATTAAAGCAATGTTACAGTTTCGTGCAGCTTGTCTCGCAACGGCATACACTATGCGTTGCGTCTCGCGCTATGCATTGCAACTGACACTATGAATTGGGGCTGACACTATGTATTGCGGTTGGTACTGTGCATTGCGGCTGACACTATGCATTGCTGCAGCTGACACTATGCATTTCGGCTGGAACTATGCATTACGGCTGACACTATGCATTGCAGCTGGTTGCACTATGTATCGCGGCTGACACTATCCATTGCGGCTGGCACTATGCATTGCGATTGGCACTATGCAATGCGGTGTTGCGAGACAAGTGGACTCAAAGGTTTTGCACGGGCAACTTAGATACTTGCAACTCTTCTTACTTTCGACGGTGGCTGCAGCGTGGAGGAACAATTAGCTGTTTTATCACAGAAATCACTGTGACACAAGTTGCAGGATGAAGAATAGAAAAAAAAAAAAAGAATAGAACAAAGTTCTGCTTCTCGCAACGATATGATTGCGGCAACTAAAAAAGTTGCGAGAAATGTCCGTTGCATGGTATGATACACTGGGCAATTGTTTACGCAACATGTGTCAAGACAAAATTGCAAACGTTTGAGACAAGTTGCACAAAACATTGCCCCGTGTAACACAACCTTTTTTCATTAGGTCTTCTTTCTCTCCATATTTCTTTTAGCGTTTATTTCCTGTTAAACACGCAATAAGCTCTTTTAAAGTTTGTAAATTTAAATGGTAAACGTATCCCATCCCATTTCTAGTTTAAACACCTCTGCACTGTGAAAACATTACAAATATTTATAAAAATACCATGGTGACCCGTACAACCTTAAAGAGGTAAGGGTGGGTGAAATTATAATTTTTGTGTGGAGTAGGGGTACTCCCGGGTACTCCCGGGTACTCCCAACCTTTGCGGGTGTTCTTCGGAAAACGAATTCGTACAGACCGTACACGCGCTAGTTCCAAAAGTAATATGACAAAATAAATGTAGTTTTCGATCCGAGGAACCGAGAAACCGCCAAAAGACCAAGGGCTGTTCAATTTAATTTATCGGGTATCGAATGCCGGGGTAAGAGCGAAACAGCTCAGTGCATAGTATTATTCACAATGGACCAATCAACAAAAATGTTTACACAACACGTCTGGCATGTTTCAACTACTCTAACTTTAGACGCAAATATCTCGCTAATCAATCAGAATATCGATCAAAAACGCCTGACTCGAATTTGTTGATTGATCCCTTGTAAATAACACTATGCAGCTATTTCGCTCTTGCCGCGGCATTCAATGCCCGATACCTGCCTCGGTCGTTTGGCGATTTATCGGCCGCTGGCCGTTCGCAAAAGATAACGTCACTAAAATTATTTTTTAGTTTAATATTATTAAGTTATTAAGTTATTAAGCTTTCTATTGATATATAGTTTTTCATACTACTCTTGAAACTGACGATTGTGTGTGAATTTTTTCCAAAGGTACCCACGAAGGCTGGGAGAACCCTTAACTCTTCAGGTAACTCTATACGATGTTACATGACACTGTGGGCACTATGACAAACAACCTGATTAATAAACAGTCTCGGCACAAAGTCACAATACTGACCTTCACAGACGTCAGCTCGCATTGTAGGTTTTCTTTCTCCTCTTCCTTCACCACCAATTCCTCTTGCAGCTTTTCATTGCTTTCTGTCAACGTTGAAAATTGCGCCTGCAGTTTCTCTGGACCGAGGCTGATGTCTTTCTGGGCTTCCTCCTTCTCCTCGTTCCGTTCACTGTTGCTCATATTGTAAAGCTGGAACACTGAACATAAGCCATCTTCCAGTTGTTCTTTGCTTTTCTTCACATCGCTTAACTTAGTAGAGGTTTCGTCCAGTTTCCCACTCAGTTTCTCGGCTTCATTCTTCAGAATCTGAATCTGTTTCCGCAGTGCTTCGTTTTCGTCTTCCAATACGTTTTTCTGTTTCTGGATGTAATGGCAACGTTTTGTGATAGTGTTGTTTTCCAAAACCAATAGCGCGCTTTGAAGCGCCTTATCTACAATCACGTGGCTGTGACAGTGATCGAGCAGGGCGAGGGCGTCAGCTTGGCATAGTAGTTCTGAACTCTTTTGGGCCTCTAAAGAACAAAATTATAATTAGTATAAAACAAACGCCTGTGACGAGGTTTTAAAATATAAAGGCACCCCATATGCACTACTCAAGTTATTAGGTTACTGGTCCGCAATGCGTTCATGCATGTGGATTTGTTAATGTAAAATGCAGTGTGTGCCATTGAGACGTTTGGTTCCAAGGTGATTGCCAAAAGACTTTATTTATCTGTTCACATACATCGGGAACTTTTCACATAATTTTCTGATTCCACTAATCCTTGGCAGTTTGAAAGGAACTTAAGAGAAAAAACAAGAACGCTGTAATGGCCGTATTTATGCTAGAGACGTTAATATCGTCTAAGACGTTAAAATCTAGTACAAACACGGAAAATAAGCCAGACGGATTTAACGTCTGACGACTTTGTCGACGTCTTCTTTTAAGTGCGTCGTTCAGACGCACTCAACAGACGACTTTAACGTCTCAGACATTAAATACGTCTAGTATAAAAACGAAACGGCCTTGACTGGGACGAATTTAGCCCTATTTGTATATTCACGCTTTTAAAATTTATTTGGCGACGAGTGTAGTCGTGTCCAGTCACCTCCGAGAATAGGTTTGACTCGGATAATCTTGTGTTTTTCTCATGGCCGTCTACGTTAATGTGTCCCGTTTTTATACCAGACGCATTTCCGTCTGAGATGCTAAATACGTCTAGACGATTTTAACGTCTCTAGCATAAAAACAGCCAATCACAGCATAAACTATTCAGGTAATACCCTTACAATATAGTGAGATTAAGTTGGACGATTTTCATTTTTTACCATGCAAGATTTTAGATACAAGTCTGTCCTGCGCCTTCTTGTCGTCCCGTTATAATCATGGCAAAAAAAAACCCTCTGAAACAGAAGTTTCTGCGGTTTATATACACTTACCAAGAACTGGGATTCTTTGATCCATAAATTCTTGTATCCTTTTATAAATTCCGTCCCTGGTGCTAGTTGGATGACTATCGTTCTCCACGTCAAATTCAAAGGCTCTCTTCAGGAAATCCAAGGCCTCGCCGTCAACGCTGTTCTTCAGCGAAACCAGTTTATCTCTTAAACTGGAGTACTCGTCATTGTCACAGGGCGTTTCTTCGTTCGATGGAATAACCTCGTTGCTTGAATCACATGGTGTTTCGTTACAACGTGTCGAAGCAACGACTTTGTCATCGTCCGTTTTATTTGTCAGGTACAGAGACTCATCTTCAGTGTCACACAACATTGTTCCTTCTTCAAACACTTCTTCCGATCCAATCAAGAATCGCAGACTCTCAGAATTTTCCAGCATTTTTTCACCCTTGGTATTCATCAAGTTTAGATAGCCTTTGAACAGTTCCAGCAACACACCCGCATTTTCTAGAATCTTGCTTTTGGTTGCCATAGCAACAGATTGAATGAAGCCATCTTTCACATCCTTAAGCTTTATTTCGTTTCCAGAGAGAAATGGGGCAGCATCAACGGAAACCTCCTTGACCGCATAAAATAGCTGCATTGATATTATGTCCATTAGAAGGGCGCTTCTTGCTCTGAACGTATCTTCTTGGAGCTTACATTTCGCTGATGCCATTTCGCCTTGTAAAGTCTCGGTACTTGCTTTCTCTTCTTCTAATCTAGAGTTTAGACTTTCGATTTCACTTTGTAAACTCGATTGCTGTGAATTAGAAAACAAAGAAAAATATAAGATCGTACATAGCGGATACATATTAGAACATACTGTCATAATTTGTTTACAGTGGAGACTCATTTAGTCACTTTCGAAAACAACCGATTAGGGCCCAGATCCAAAACTGGGCTCCTGCATCTGGCCAATTGATTGCTAATAATTAAGACAGTGCAAGTAAACCAATCAGAACGCGCATAAAAAAACATACATCACGCGCTAAGCGCGGGAAAACGCGCATCACAAATGGTTTTGGTTTGTGGTAATGCCTGATCGACTGAAACTAATCCAATTTAAATAGTTCTGGTTTTTAATTATCAGGAGTGTCTAAAAACCAAAACCAAAGTAAATACTCTGGCCAATCACAACATACAGACGCAGACAATCCAATGAACCAATTTAAACTGGAAGCAAGTACATGAAGCCACCGCCAAGTGCGAGAAAACGCTAGTTACACTCAATTGAAAAACCACTCGATGCTTTTGAAATGCCACCAAAGCAAACACGGATCCAATTCTTGCAACCTCAATTTTGTTGAATGGTGGAAAAAGTAAATAGAGCGTTTTCACTCATGTGACCTTCAGTCCCGTGGGACTCAAATGACAAAGGCCATGGCAGCCATGTTGGTGTTCCTAACAAAAGAAGTTAATTAAAATCCGTTTGTACGGGAACACCAATATGGTGGCTATGACGTCAAGTGAAAACGTTCTATAGGTCTTTGCCAATCCCTTCATTGTACCTATAGTAGCGTGTTTTTTTTTTAAGCAAACATCTAATTTACCTGGTTTTCGTAAAGACTCTTCACGGATGCTACAACTCTATCTGCTTCAGTCATAGTGTTTGTTACTGTTGTTTCTGCTTCGTGTTTGATACGTTCGATCCTATTCTCATATGATTGCCTTAACTCCTCCAGATCTTTTTCTGTTGAATGCAAAAATGATCAATGTCAGATTACTGTCAGAAATTAACGGATTATTGAATGTTTACACGATGATTCTTTTATGTTTATCATAGCGGAGCACTCGCCAGGCCGAAGGCCCGGCTGCGCAGCCCCATACTCATAGAACCTATGCCCGTCATTTTTCATGGTCATGGCTAGCGGAATGTTTCGCGGGCGCGTCGGTCCGTCCGCCGCCGCGCGCCGTTGGACAGGGTATGACGCCACACGTGCGGCTACACAGCCGTCAGCTCGGTAAACACTTTAAAAGTTGGATCTTTCGCAGTGTTTAGCGGAGCAGTAAAGTAGTTATTTTCCTGCTTTTTTTCGCGATTTGCTACTCAAGACAGGGATACTAATTAAGGGATACTCAGAAGCCGCTTTAGTGGAGAAAGAAGAGCTTTCAGGGATAAAATCTTGCTTCGAGGAACCCTCATACGTTTTTGTCAATGCAGGAGCAATGCGGGGAGATGCCTTGTTTTTATTACGGGTTTCAGAACCGAAGAAGCGGAGTTTTAACGAATTTCCAAGCAGTCCAGTGACTTAAAGGTAAAATAAATCACATTTTTCGATGGGAATTTATGTTGATATCAATTTTTGATTGACTTTTCCTTTGTGTTCTCTTAAGTTTTGGAGACACGCTTATGAAACGTGCTCAAATTAAGTCGTGTTGTTATCTTGAATTTCATCGAGGACAGCTCTGCCTTGATGCGTTATAAATGGTACGTGTTTTGCTTTTAAACATAAACTAATGGAGATTTGAATAAAATTTTTCGAAAGAAGATTGTGTTGTCCATTTTTATGTGTTTGTTCATTCATTACATAGATTGAAAACGATTTTATGTAAACAAAACAAGATTTACATGTAGATTTTCTGTCTTCATTCGTGTCGCCTTATATGCAAATATGTTTGTGTATTTTTGCAATTTTGATTTCCAAATCAGTTTCTCGGGCAATTTTTGACAAACAAAAACTGTATTTTATTCGGAAAGTAGTCGTACTAGTTTTTCTAGACAGAGAAAAGTTGTTTTTGTGAACTTTTGCACGGTCTAAATGTACTGTGCAGACGGTCGGGTAATACTGTTTTTTTGAGAATTGCTAAAATTGAAAAATAGCCCGGTCGTCAATCTTAATTCTTGTGCTTCCGACCTTTCACCTTAGTTAAGTTTCACCTTAGTTAAGCTTGTTCATGGTGCTACGCTGTTAGGCTCTGCCTATCTATATATGTTACAATAAATAAACTGAGACAGACTGTACCTTTCATATCCACAATCTTGGACAAATCCTCGCTGAGTCTCTGGTAGTCAATCTGAGACAGAAATTTCGTAAAATTAATTAGAATAAAACACAAACAGCGGTGATAAACATGGTAAACCAACGTATTTTTATAATTAACTTGACGTTTCGTATGCTAAGCGACATACATTTTCAAAAGTAACCGTTACTAGAATAATATTAGAATATTAGAATACTTGTACATGTAAATTAAGGAGACGGTAACGATATCGAAGATGGGGAGAAAAGGTAATTACAGTTCGCGTATTTATATCCAAAAACATCAACTTTTAGAGGAATAGAAAATGTAAAAGTAACTTGTTTGCTAATTAAATCGAATTATTGTTGGTGAAAAAAAAAAAAAAAAACTACGCGAGAGGAAAGTAAACTTGTCAGTTGTTTCAGTCTCACCTCGACATTGATGTATGCAGTATTGGTTATCTTCATAGCTCGCGATCCAAAGGATAACGCGCTTTTCGTCTCACTCACATCACACATGGTGGGCGATACACATACCTACAATAGTCAACAAAAAATTTATTGCCATCTTAATTTCACGTTTAAGATAACGGGTTCAATTAAACAAGAATTCACACAACGAGAATTTTAATAACACGAGAGGGAGAAAATCTTGATCTCGTGTGAACTCTCGTCAAGACTTGCGCTCGCACGCTCTCATGAAGTCTTTTTATGACAAACGAACAAGCTTTTTATCTGTACTCACTGACTGTCTTGCGCTCTCATAGAGTTTGAATTTACTAAAATTAGAAATATCTTTTAGCTATATATTTGCCCACCAACCCACATGGATTCATTGGCATGCTTTCTATGCGCTTTAGTATTCTGTTTGAACATTTTTATTGAAATCGAAAAATGTTCAATCTTTCGTTCGCTAATTTATTCATCATGCGCTTTCATTAAATCTCATGCGCTCTGATCGAATTGGACTTCAACGGGGTTTCATGTTTGATAACTGCATGTTTAACTTAAGAAAGGGCATTTTTCTTAGAGGTAAGAAAAATGACATTATGATTATGAAATTATCGCGAGTTTTCCCGCACTTACCAACAGTTACATTTTTCCGGCCGTTTTCAACTGTGTAATTGTTTTCCCGCGCTTACAGCTGTTGCATGCTTTGAACCCTGATTGGTCCATTGGGTTGATCAAGATGCACAGGCGCGCCATACTACTAAGGTCAAACACTGTGAGTTCACAAATACTCACCACTAAACTGGTTTTGCAGTTGCCACCTAGACTTTCTTGAAGCAGCCTTGTGAGGGTGGAATTCCGAAACGGGACATGAGTCTTCTTTCCTTCTGCTAGCGCTTGGATGACATTCCTAAGGAGTATAAAAGACTAATTTTAGCATAACATATATAGCACCTGACAGGGATGGAAATTAGCACTCGCTCGATCTCTCCTTTTCAAAAATGTGTGGGTTTGTGGGGTTTTAACACAATAAAACGATTTTACAGCCAAAAACTGGTGTCTTGTCTGAAAATGTGGGGGGAAATCCCATCCACCAGTCCTGGAGGATTTAACAAACGTTTTTTTTTTACAAAAACATAACTGTAACGATAAGTTTTTCGCTTGTGTGGCTAAGCTAGAAGCACTAAGAAACTTGATAAATATTGGTACTTGACGACTGAAATACTTCGCGAAGGCGCAAGAGGACTGAACGTTTAGCAAACAGTGGTTTGCTAACAACGGCGTGAAACGGGGAGGAAAGCTCGGAAGAGCAGACTAGCTTGCTGCAGGCACTCGTTACAAACTGCCAGAGGTACAGGGCCTAGTTTCCACGTCCCAATGAACAAGAAGGCGAAGCAAGAAATGAGACTTCTCTGGAACACAGCAACTTTTTTATTTTTAGAGTAGACCTCGTAGAGTAATATTTGACACTGAACTAGCTTGTTGGTAATCGCATCTTGGTTGTCCGGTGGTACTCCGGTGGTACTTTTAAGGTAATCGTAAGGTTATCGATTTACAACAGTTCTGGTGCTACTTTTATATCGTCTTAAGTAAATACAGGTGTTCACTTATTTTAAAAGAATACAAAAGTGCATTAAAAAGACGTGTTTGTTTGATAACAAGTTACAATTTGATTGGCTAAACTAGAGTTCATCAGTTCACACTGTTTTGCGAATGTTCTTTTGTTCATATACAAAAGTTGTCTGATCTTGTTATTCAAATGGAAAGCAGGGATATGTTACGACGGTTGACGATGACGTATATGGAAACCATCGTTTTAGGAATTGGTTAATACTTCATTTTGAGTTTATTTCGTAATTCACTAATATGTTCAATTGTGTATTTTTCTCTCTTGACATAACCAGTTGACACACGAAATCAAACAATCACAGTGAACTGATTAAACTTGTATATCTAATGTACATCTCTAAGAACTAACAAACAGGTACTGACGATGCGATGTTAAAAAAACTATGACTAAGCCTCAAAGGTTCGCTTAATTTACATTCCTGGTGTACTGTGAAGTGAAAGGAACGTCATCGCTTCTGCACGCATTGCATGCTTATATTTATGTCTGCCTGCAGAGTCAAGTGTGAATCGTGTGTTACGGTTCTAACTTGAGTCTGTTGGTGAAATCTTTCTGTATGGCCATTCAAATGAAATCTCTTCACCAGTTCTTTCCTGTGGTGCTGTTTGCTTTTATAACAAGATGAAATTTGGTATTTTTTTATGAATTTTCATTATGGCCGCCGTTGGCAGTGAAAGGGTTACAAACAGTGATCCAAAGATAGTTTATTTGTAGTATCAGGACGGAAACTGTTTTGTCGCAAGTATCTGGCTTGACGACTTGAGCAAACAGCTTTGTATTAAGTTTTACATCAAAATAACAGAGCAAAAGCACTGTAAAGCAAAAAATCTGAAGCTGATCTACTTCACTTTGCTTTCCTCGCAATCCTTGGGCTGAATTATCAGCAGCATACTTCAGTTCTGACTTCGAAAAACGCTTCGCAGTATGTTCATTACTGCGTGTCGAATGTGTCTCATCTTCCAACAGTAAATCAGAGGATTGAGAGATGAATTGAGAAACACCAGCGTTGAAGCGTAACGCCGTAAATACCACAGTAAGGTACTTTGACAATAGACTTGATAGGCAACATTGATACAAACGCGTGGTAAATAACAAGAGAAAAACACGATATATACGTAGAACGTAGCAACTGCAGTTTTCCTCAGCCTCGCAACGTTTGCAATTTCACCATTTGGTGTTTCTTGTTGTACCTGCAGGGCTTCAATTTGGTTTGTGTGACGTTGTACGGCTGCATATATCTTGTAGTAAAGCAATCCTGTAGTTACGTAGCAAACAACCACAATAGTTGTATAAATAATGTAACTAACGTTCTTTGGAATCCAGACTAATAAATAAATCAACGAAAGAAATGCACTGAACACCCATATTGAGATAACTACAGCAACAACACGCTTGTGAGTAACATGTTCCTGGTATCTGAGATGAAGTTGAATCGCCAAAAATCTGTCTGCACTTAGAGCGACAACACCAAAGAACGAACCATAACAGAATAAGTATGCCTGGATGGCAAACGCGATGTTTATGGCTTTGTAAGTATTGTTGTTAGTGTTTTGTTCCACCTCCATGACAGTACACGCAATGTACAATGGTTGGACCAATAAACCAACACCAAGATCGGAAACAGCCAGACTCAGTAACAATGTTTTCAAGGGCTTTGGCAACGACGACGTTTTCCTTAGCGCGTGTATTGTTATAACGTTTAACATGATAGCGGTGCAAGACAGGACAGCGTTGAAGACGCAGTTAGCGATGGACGTTGGATAGAAGTCTTCAGCTTGTGTCATTGTATGTAACTTGTAAAGACCTCTGCAAGTTATAATAGAAACGCGGATTTTGTCCGAGTGATATTTACAAAACCGTACTGCTTTTGCTGTTATATTTTCTCAAAATTATCATTTAAAAGACCCCTGGTTGTTCAGAACGTGTTCCTCTTACACTTTGTTCAGTTACTTGGACTGGTCAACTAATTTGATGTCTTCCGCTTTTTCTCAGCCGAAGGATTACAGGTTAATTTGTTTGAATCGATTCGTCGTTCGAATGTAGAATATAGTACTCGTTTGAACCCAACACATCTGTACAGAGAATGAAAAAGAATATATTTCGCGTCTCCAATTAATGAAGCAACTGGCAGATGTCTCAACCCAAAAAATAAAACTTTTTAATTTGAATATATTTTTTCTTTAATAAAAACGATAGGTCAGGCTCTATAAAATCATTAAAGATTGTCCAGTTAGAAAGGGATAAAACAGCACTGACGCAATTGACGTTGAGTTGATGCGACAGATAAGCCATTTGCAGCTGGCGCCACAACGCGTTGGAAATGCATAATCAAAAGTAACGACAAAACAATACAAAACAGAAAAAGGTGGGCCAGAATAATTAAACTGAAAATTTCCGTGATATGTCATATATATCATATATCAACATGTACAGCTTCTTTTTAATCACTATGAAGTATTAAGACAACTATTCAGAGGCGGTTGATATTTCGCTTATTACAGACAACTGCGTCAAATGATAATTACAGTACAATTCTTTACACAACATCTAAATTCAACCCAACTTATTAAGCCTACTGCCGCACAATCTTGTAATCGGCAACATCTACCCTGTCTACATGTCAGACATCTTCCTATTTTGCCAATGAATGACTAGAAATTAGCCTTTAGATGGCAAAAGCAATATAAACTACAATAAACGGTAAAATTATATTCCTTCATTTATCGTGGTAATTAAATGTGGCTGTGTTAGGTTGACAAAGCGTGAGAATATTAGCTTTCCATTATTGTTTGGCATAAAAGATCAGAGAGACCAAGACAGCTAGTGTGTTCGTAGTAAATAAAACAAAATATATTTACTCTCGGTGAGAAGGTGGTATACAAATTGCTTGACAAGTCCACATTTATGAGCCACCAAGCCCGCTCATTCCCCCCCCCCCCCCCCCCCCCCCCCCCGGGCATTTGTCGGGCATTTGTCTTTTTTTTTTAAGTTGCAAATGCCCCACGGTGAGGTCAGCTTTTATGTACAAATCCCCACAGTGGGGCATCTGAAAGAGTGCAAATGCCCGACCCATGGGACAAGATCAAAATTTTTATTTCAATGATTATTGATGGAAGCAATTATAATTGTTCACAAATAAATGGATCTTTATTCATGCTAGGAATTATTTCGTTCTACCTCAGTATTACTTATATTCGTTCCCTCATTCGTTCTAAATATATGTGTTATGTTTCCGAAAAAATTTTGACTCCAATAATTTCCTGTCGATTCTCGTTGTTAATGTTATTAATTTTCATTAAAATTATGCTTATGTTCAATCCATTTACACGGTAAGGTCGCCGTTGATTGAGACGCTTTTTCAAGTGAAGTTGCTATTGAAGTTTTAAAAAGCCAGATTCTTCTGTTGCGACATATCGTGATGAAAAGACACCAAGGCCACGAATGTTAGCAAATAAGACGTCAATAAAACTTGAAAATTTGCCGTGATATAGATATTATCTTCTGTGGCACTTGAAAGGAAAGGCAATAGGTGGCCTGTTTTGAAAATTTTCACTCTGAAAAGTGCAAGACTGAAACGACATTTATCAACTCAGTTTTTATAATCAGAAAAATTTAAAATAAACAACAAAGCATGTACGAATTTTAATATCCATAAGATAACGTTGTTTTGACAATGCCCCACACCCGGGATGACTTATTTTAGCAAATACCCCACTCTTGGGAAGGAGAAGTTATAAAATGCCCGACAAATGCCCGGAGGGGGGGGATAAGCGGGCTTGGAATTGACGGAGCCATAAACACCAGATGGAAATTTTATAATCTTACTATAAACAAGCATTAAATAGACATGTGGTCGCTCCTCGCCGAAGTCGAGCCGTAAAAATGGCGATTGAAAGGGAACAAAACATAACTTTTGAAACCCGAATAGAAAAAAGTAAAAAAATAGTTGGAAATATTCGAAAAATAGTTTCTTTAAAACTCATTACACAAGCCGATATTTGAGATTAAATTTACGCAGTTTAAGGTGATGTGTTGGTCAACACGTGCTGATTTTGACTATTTTCCACAACACCGCATGGGCCGCATTAAAATGGTTAACTTAATTGAAAGTTAAATAAATTAAAGTTAAAACACTAAAAGTCGGTATTTTCTGCACTTTTTTTTTTTTTAATTAATTGAATTTTTTTCAAATATACATGAATACAATTGTTATTATTAGTATTATTAGTAGCAGTATTGAAGAAAAAGAAAGTGTACAATAGGAATAAACTATATATATTAAGTTAAAAAAAAAGAAAAAAAAGGAAGAAAAACATCTGGCGCACAGGCCACCCAAGTACTTAAAAAAAAAACAGAAAAGTAGTAAGTATTGCAGAAGTGCTATTGGGTCGAAAGTTTGGGCCCGATATCTTTTTTAAATAAAAGATGGGTTGGTGTAAAAACAAGCTAACATTATTTTTCGGAACCAAGGGTCAGTGCATTTCAGCGCATTAAAGGTGACGCAAAAGAGGATCCCATTTCTTTGAAACGAAAGGATTGTTCTTCTCCATTTGATGAATTTGTTTCAAATATCTTAGGAAATCTTCTAGCTCTGGTATGCATTCTTTTTGTCTGCAGATCCAAATAAAATATTTCGCCATTAAAAAACAAAAGTTAATTTGTAATTTGTATTTAGAAGTATCCGGCCTCAGACCCAAGGCGGTTGCTACATGTAATGGCTTATCCTTTATAACTAATTGACAAGACTGTAACCATGTAGAAATACTACTCCAAAACAATTGCGGTTTTTGTATTTTCTGCACTTAACAACACTTCTTTCGAGAGCTATTGCATTAGGTTAAAAGGAACAGGGAATAAATGTCCCAAACTGACAGAACCAACTTAAAAGCTTTAAGAGAAAATCCATTTCTCTATGACACCTTTATAACTTACTTACATACTTATATCTCTCCGTACCATAAGGCACATATGGCCTTTATGTTCTCCTTCCACCCTGACTTCGATTTGCTGTTAGAGCACTAACTGTCGCCCATGACTGCCATCCAGCTGCTTGTCTTTCATCCTCAACCATTGTCACCATTCTCCTCCATGTTGTTTTAGTGGTTCTCTCTGTCTTTCATCATTATATGACCAGTCCATTTCCATCTTCGTCTTCTGATCTCGTCATTTGCTCTGTTTACGCCTATGATCTCTTGGAATTTTTGGTGAGAGATGGTTTGTGGCCACCTTATTCGGAGTATGCGCTTCATGCATTTGTATTGGAAAGCATCCAGTTCCTTTGCTTCTGTTTTCGTAAGTTTCCAAGCCTCGCAGCCATGCATCATACAAGAATTATCTCACAATTGTTTTGAACAATTGAACTTTCGTCTTCCTGCCAATCTCTGTAGTGTCCAAAATTCTTCGCAGCCTGTAGAAAGCCTGTCTGGTTTTACTTTATCTCTGCTTTATCTTATCTATATCTGTTTGTCCTTAGTTGCTCCACCTTTGTTCAACAGCGCACCAAGGTATACACAAATTCTTCCACCTCATCCACCTGTTCGTCGCTACTTCTATCCTTTGGTCGTGTCTTGTGCATTCACCCGCATGACTTAAGACTTTTTTGAATTGATCCTTAGACCGACTCTTGCAGCTTCGTCGACCAGTCTGCTGCTCTTGTCTCTTATATAGACGTATCTGGACGACAACAAGGCGATGTCGTTTGCAAAGTCTAGGTATTCCAAGACCGAGGTGAACTTCCATCGTATCCCAGTTCTCCTACCCTCTGTTGTGCTACTCATGACCCAGTCGATTGCGAGTAGAAAAGGAAAACCAGACATAACACACCCTTGCTTTACTACTCACTGGACCTGGAACCATTCTGTTGTTTCACCTTCTTCAGTCCAAGACTGTGCATTCGAAGTTGTTGTACTTTGCCCTTACCAATGTGTTAAGCTCTTCTGGGATTCTACAGAGTTGCGTTCTATTCGTTGACCTGTTCCAGTATATTCCTAAGTCGGTGAAGATCTGGCATGGTCGATGGTACTCCTGTTGCCTCGGAAGCCTGCTTGTTCCTTCCTCAGGATCTTTGTCAGCTCCTTCGTTCTCTCCCTTAACCCATTGACGGCCGTGCCGGCCAAAACCGACCGTACAATACTCCACTGCTTTAAAAAATTGCAACTCTTTCAATCGCGCGAACATTGCCTTAATCATCAGTTGTGAGCATTGACTAGAAAGTCCTTCAAATTGAGATACCCAATAAACACAAAAAAGTTAGCGATTTTTGCAGAATATTAGCGTTTGAATTTGGACAATAACAAAAATGACCGTTTTTAACGTCATAGAAAAACAACAAAAATGACCGTTTTTAACGTCATAGAAAAACAACAAAAATCACGTTTTTGCCTTTAGTTTTTTTTATTCAAATCATCATGGTAAAACCAAAAGTCAACATTCACAGCAAAATTCAGTCCTAGTCCTAGCTTAGCAGTGAATTTTTTTGCTCTTATTCGTTGCTCGGGCCGAGCTACAGCCTCTCGTTCTAATGCATACTGACCTTGCCTCGATTTTCAATATCACCACCGCACTGCATGCTGGGAAATAGCCAAAAATTTTGACAGCGTTCGTTTCTTTCCGCACACATTTCATATTTATACTAACGAAGTCCACAGCCACTCCGACCCACCGCCGAAATTTCGCGCTTGTTGTGTTCTCCTGTGGTCGCAACTTCCAAAATATGCCGCGGTAGGTCGAGAAATTCATCCAGAGTCGAGTCCCAAAGCTACTTCGTTTCCTGGCAGCCATTTTTCCAGTTCAACGAGCAACGAGCCAAATTCGTAAACGAAGTACAACACCTAACTCGCTTCGTTGAGAAAGTGGACTCTGAACTACCTTCAGGCTTAATGATGCTCATCAGGCAGCTACTAAAGATGAAAAATGGCTGTGAACTTACCAAAAATAGTAGATAATTCATATTGGACCCTTTATTGCAAATCACAATGTCAGAATGACGTTTCCAGTAAACTAGAGCCTTCAGTGTTTTAGAACTGCAGCACTTTCAATGGTAACTTCAAATATGGAGTCACGAAATCCTATGGATCGTTTATATACAGAAAATCACTCAAAAACGAAAAAAGACGCGGGCGTCAATGGATTAAATCTGTTTTTAAAAGTTTGGCATTTATCATGCCCAGCTGCTTTTCCATGTTTCGTTGACTTTATGGCATTTTCTACTTCAGCTTGTCGTAATGCTCCTGTGTCAAATTCTCTGTCATTTTGCCTTGTTTCCATTTCGTGCCGATGTATAGACCTGACAGGTGGTTCCGTGTTGAGTACTGCGTCGAAGTGTTCTTTCCAGATCTTCAGTCTTTCGCTCTGCTTGTTTGTCAGTCTTGCATTTGTATCGTTTACTGCTGTACTTGTTCTCTTCTTACCTGTCAAGGTCTTTTCTAGGTCTATTCCTGTTCTTCCGTTTTCTGCTGCTCGCTCTGCATTGCCTGTCATCTCGTTTATCTAGTGCCTCTTGTCTTCACGAGACAATCATTGTATGTTCTATCTATTTAAGGTTTAGTTCTTGCCGTCTGGTTCGCCTACTAGCCCACCCGCCCAGGCAAGTGTCAAGTCTTCTTGGGGCAGGCGCGTAAATACAAACAACCATTTTTGGTGCAGTTATGAAAGTCATTCACCAAACTGGCGAAAATTTTCAACCCTGGTACTATGATTTTGGATCTTGCATTTTCAACTAAGATCTTTAATTTGTTAACAAAGGAAGGAAGGAAAATTCTTACCCTAACTCTAGCAGAGATGAGTTAATGTGCTGCGCTTCACTAAGTCTTTCACCCTCTGCTTGAGTTTTCTTGAGTCGCTCACTGCCGGCCAAATCACATCTACAGAATAAGCAAAATGAGCTGTTTTAGGTTTGATTAAATAAAATAACGATTTTCCCTGTTTCTATAGTCTGTCGAGAGACGATTTTTTTACAGTGCGACGCGCCTTTCTGCGAGCACCCAACAAACGTTTTTACAATTAAGTTTTGTTTACAAGGTTTGTAACTAACTTTACAGTGATAAATACGAAGCGACAAACGATGAAATATAATCTTGTCGCTTCGTGTTTAGAGCAGTTTTCAATTGAGTGTGGTAAAACCAAAACCAAAGTAATTACTCTGGCCAATCACAGCAGTCGTAAACAATCCAATGAACCAATCAGAGCTCGAAGCAATTACATGTCGGTGGCGCCAAGCGCGGGAAAACGCGTGCGAGCAGGTCACGATTGGTTTTGGTTTTACTTCTGATTAGTCGAGAAAGTGGCGCGAGATTTTTTAGCCAATCACAAAACGCTTGTTGGGTGCTCACGGTAAGGCGCGTCGCACTGTGAAGAGTGCGCATGCAAAGTGTTAAACTTCTTTCATTCTCCTACTCCGCGCTCGTGCATTGACACTTTTTTATAAAACTGAATAAAAAGGTCTGTGAACAGCCTTCTGTTTGTATAATACAAAATGCATTTCAACTTACAACAACATTTCAAGGACACATTATGCTACATGTATCGTGTTGTTTTTTTTTGCTATATTTTTACAAAACAATCAGCAATGTACATACAGATATATTCGTCCTCGAATGAGCACATCGTCGTTAAATGCCACCATTTTTGCCAACGAGGCATCTTCCGTATCAGCGCCCTAAAATAAACACAATACAGTACATATTTAATGAAACTTTTCGGAACTTTTTGTACAAAAATATATTATATATTTGGGGTCAACCAAGGATGGTAGCGAAGAGAAATCATTTGTTGAGTACCCCGTTGGAATACGGGGCTTATTGAGTAAAGATATATTATTTACCTCTTCTGTAACGTCATTCTCCACATCATTTTCCAAACCCTGGGTGAGGAAATACAAAGAGAAACTTACGATCAGGTGATAAGAAGGAGCGGTTGCAGCTTTTTTTACTGTAAAGCGTGATCTTTGATAACATGTGTACATCCGCCCCCTTCTCCGACGCCGGATGATGAGGGTGGTGGTGATGATGATGGTGCGTGTTTTCAATTAAGTGCCAAACATAAGAAAAAAAAGAGACAGGTAAATGTTATCATTAGAAGCTGACGTCACTCTATGTAAAATTCCTATTCCGCACACTCTGATATTGATAAATAGCTGTAAGATCTCAACCTCCAAGAACAAACCGTGATTTCCTGTCTATGTAAGTAACAAATTCTTACTTCGCTGTTCTTGTCGCTTCCAGCTGCTTGTCCATCTTTAGGATCTCGTGCCTGACTTGAAGCTGAATAACGACCAAATTTTGTTAGCTCATACATAATAATAAAAGCACATTGCATCAGTTTCACTGAATAGTTTTGGATATTCTTCCTGAGGTTTATTCGTGAAGATCGTAACAACATCGTCTGTTCTGAATTGCAGGCACTAGACAAGACACTAGGCAGTAGGTGTGAGCGTTGGCTTATTTTTCCGACTCGCGGATTACCGCTGGTAATCAAGCGTAACAGGCGCAAGGCGCGCCATGCTTTAAGCTTACTAATGCGCAATGTAAGACAAGATAAAAGAGCTCAGCTGATCTAAATCGACTATAATCTCAGGGGCGTAGCCAGACGAAAATTCTAACCGAGGCAATATCAGCAAAAAAGAAAACTTCTTTCATTTTTTTATGCATATCCTCTTACAAGAGAGATCCAATGGTTGTACTAGTATTAAAAATTGTATTTTTACCGAGGCAAGTGCCTCGGTTCGCCTCATGCTACCTACGGCCCTGATTTTTTATCTCAAACTTCATCTCAAGGCAGAGGCACATAATCTATTTTACATACAGTCAACTCTCTCAATGCGGACACCTCTCTAACGCGGGCTCAGTGGTTGGCTGATCCCGGCCGAACTGTTTGTCTATAAGGTGGACACCGCTATAATGTGGACAGCTAGAGCAGGTCCAGAGGTTGTCCGGCTTAGACAGATCAGAGTTCACTGTATTTGGTTAAGTGTAAATTTTTTTCTGCATATAACTACAGGACTGATTTATAAACTCACGGGGTCTGCTGCTTCCTTCTGTTTGTACCTTAGTCTTGTTTAGAGTTCTTTCAATAGTCAACTGACAAACAGAGTGAGACCTGAGTGAAAATAGATTAGTCAGCAAATTAGAAATCCATTCTATGCGATACGATCGTAGTGAGTAAAAAACGGGCAAAGTAAAGACACACAAAAAGAAACAAAAGTGGAACATTAAGTATAATTAGCAAAGATGATCGCGTGAAAAAGGGAGAATTAAGGTCCTACAATTTATTTCCCTGGTCAGAGATTTGACGAGAGTTCAAAACCTCGCCCAGAATCGTTCAACAGCTAAATCTAAGCGCTCCAGTCTATCTCTCATGCGCGGTATCATGCAAACTTATTTAAACTTTTGTCTGCCCCATTTGACCCTGGCGACATAGGCAAAAGCATGCAAACATATATCACGTCAGACTAACGATGATCTCGATAAGGTAAGTACATTTCTGTACTTTTCTTTGCGGCTGAGAATTGGACAAACTTTGTATAGAGCTGTGTTCTCATACCTGCTGGAATTCCTGTTCATTTTAGTTTCAGCGAAAACGAGCCTTTTCTTTCCCACTGTCAAGAGACTTAACACTTCTGCAGGGCTTCGAACAACGAACTCAGAAAGGTTTTCCACATAAACACCTTTGGATTAATGAAAAACGTAAGTTAAAAACGAATACTGAACAATTATCCTAGCACGCATGCGCCTTTCTTTAGTAGTATATATGGTACACCACATTTCTTAAATCATAACGTCTCTACAAACCATGCATGTACAACAGATGTAGCACACAGCCGCATTACGCAGCACGGAGAGCAGAACACGGCAACATTGACTAAGCTTTAACTTAGTAAAAACGGAGCACAGAGCATGTGAAAATAGAAGGCACGAAAGTGCAAAGAGGACATGCATGCAACAGAAAAAAAGGAACATGGAGTTCGAGACACCGGTTGCATGCATCTACATTGCAAGGAAAACGCATGTATTAACAAATAACACGTCCATTGGGGCATTACAGCTATACATTTATGCATACCTTTCACGGGATGCTCTCGGAGACTTAGCTCAACCTTGTTGGTGGAGTTTAGTAAGTCATAGATCTTCTCTTGGTAAATTTGTAAGTATGACATGGTCACCTGAGAGAAATATTGACATTATTAATTTTGCTAAGGTGTTCATCATCATCATTTCATCATTTTATTTCAATAATTTAAATTTAACAAATTAGAGAAATATACAACCCGCATATAGCAAAGCTAATCGAGGCAGGTTGTTTTGAGCCGACACTGTACTGTTTTCAATAGGCACTGATTGGGCATATGTAAGTGACTACATTCAGGTTGGGCTTTATAAAATGTATGACTTGACGCTCACGCAGCAGTTCTGAGATTCAGGCCGTCACAAACAGATTCTCATCCCCACAGCCGCCGTAGCCTGAGCAAGAGGACCACTGGTCCTCGTGCTTAGGTTCCGGCGGCTATGACAAGCAGGCGGATCTGGGGACAAGAATTCTTTCATCGCCTAATTCGTCCCCAGGCGAAATGCATTTCGTCGGTACAGTGCGGGAAAATAGGGGCGTATGGGAATGAGAAAAGAACGACATCTAGCCGATCTCGCTTTCCCGGTGAAATGGCGAACCGAAATGTAGGTAGTCGTGAAGTCCAGCTTGCATTGTCGTTTTTAACAACTCTACGCGCACTGAACACAACCAAAGAGCAACCTGGCCTTGCAATAAGGCAGGACATGTTAATGACATTACCTTGTAGTCATGGCGATCATCCTGTGTGATTCTTTTAAAACATCGTTCAATCACTCCAGCTGTAATGCCATCTGGTGCCATTAGTGTGTGTGTCTTACCTGAAATGATTCAGTGACAAGAGTATGACGACAAACTTTATTTTATTGAGTAACGACAAAGAAAAACTTAGTTTTTCAAGTATTTATCCGTTCAAATACTGGTCGACAATGAACGTTTTTTACAGTATTAAATTACGGGCATAAGTTTTCTTTCGCTTTTTTGTGTTCAATTCGTACCAGGAAAGGAAACCCATCGTAAACTGTTTTCAATTCAAATTATATTATCTATTGCATTTGAGTTCATGCCGTTAGATTAGTTCAGTGGGATAAAATAACGTCTCGCCGATTTTCCCAAAGCTTTCGTTGAGTCCGTGATGTCTTGAATGCAGCCTAGTCACTAAGACTACGTTTACACTAGAGGAGATTTTTCCAGATTCATAAATGTTTCCGGATTTATTAAATTTAGGGTATTCGGATTCGCAGGCGTTTACACACATCGATAAATCCGAGGACATTCATGCGGGAACGGTTACCAAGCAGGCGAAAAAGTATCCGGATTCATTGGAACGACTGTTTGCACTACAAAACATTGCGGATTTACAGTAATCGGATACAAAGTATTCACTTTAGATTTCGGATTCAAAATCTCCGGACACGCGACCATACCGGGACGTTTTTATTTTGGATTTACCCATCTGCATGTAAACGGCAAAACGAATCCGGTACCAAAATGTTCCGGTTTCGTCACGAATCCGGAAAAATCTCCTGTAGTGTAAACGTAGTCTAAGTCAGAGGCTGTCGATTTCAAATATTCTCGTTACCAGGCAACGCCCGTTTACTTGGGGCATTTACTCTTTGTCTGAACGTTTGGTAAAGGCATTCATGGACACGATGACTGTTCATTGGAACAAGTCCGCAAAACGTTTCACTTCTACTCAGTTTAACAAGAAAATAAGTTTGTTGACCTGATCCGGTTTGTCCGTATGCCATCAATGTCCCGTTGAAGCCATTGAGAGCTGCATTGACCAGAGGCCTGCTTATAGTGCTGCATACCTGAATAAAGAAAAGTAACGTTTATTAGCTTTTATCTAGGGAATGGTCACGAACCTTAGAATTTCCTGCACAATCTCGAAAGTTATAATCAAATTTTGGATTCAAGTTTGACTGTGAGAAGCCTCAACAGAAAATTTTAAAATACACTCTTCCTCTTTAGTTTATTCGACTCAAACTCAAATTACTCTGTACCGTGAAAGCATCAATGCCCCATAATAGGGTGGTTAAGGTTTTGCCATCTGTTCCACGTGTAATTAAAATCCTTGCTCCGACCAAGCACGGTTCTATTGCCTGGTACGGTAAAACGTGTATTTGGGAAGAAGGAATGGAAGTGGTAGGTGGTGGCGAGGGGGGGCCCAGGGATCATGATTTTTTTCTATATATTATTTCACCAGATCATTCCTACCTCTGGGTTCGTGGATTCTTTTGGAAACACGTGATCAAAACTGAAAGTTTTTTCCCAGCTGTGCTTGGGGTCTGAAACATGGATCTGAAAAAAAAAATAATAATTTTTTACACATTTATTCCGGTGGTAGAGAGAGTTAGAATAAAGTTAAACAATATGGAGTTAAAAGAAAGCACAAATATAAAATATGGTAATCCTCTATTTATTTCACACTTTCCTCCAAGAAAAATATCTATTCAACAACAACAACAAGGTAAAACTGATTATGCATCTATTATGTTAAGCCCGAGGAGGGGTGGGGTTGCGGACTATAAGGGTGAGGGTTTGATTGACATGGCCTCCCCTGTGGTGGGAATTTTGACATCACATGCCTGCCCCAGGGTGAGCATATTTCATCATTCATCACCCACGACTGAGAAGGTACAGGATTAACATTTTTTTAGAAAATGAAATGTTATAAACAAATGAATTGGGTGTTTGATTATAATACATCAGGTCATTTTTTTCGATTGAGTGTTCTGAAAAGTAATTCAGTGAATGCAGTTGTTCTCTGTTTGCTTTGCTCTGTGATCAAGTTTAGGAGGGCAGAATACTTGGTAGTTGTTTTCTTGAACCTCCATTGGACAAAAGTGTGTCTAGCAAATACAACAGAAGTGAACCAGTTGTTGAATTGTTACTGTTTATTAAACTGATTATCCACTGTTGCAGCTGCTTACATATTACTGTAGCATTGTTTATTGTGGGTGGGGGGGGGGGGGGGGGCGGCTTATTTGATCACCTGCACTTGCCTCAGGGTGACAAATGTCGATGTTTTGTGACTCAATCATGCTATCCCGGGGAGTGGAACTTTGATATATATTTTAAGAAAATGTCAATGTTAATCTCACTTTTCTTTTGATGTACTCATGAAGAAAACATAAATTTTTGGGATCACAAATCAGGTTTTGGATTCTCCTGATAAATAAATGCAACCTAAAACTACATGGTACATACACATCCAAGAAAAATAAACAAATAATCCAACAAGGGCATAACAAAAAAACCTAGTTCCTATGTTTACTCTCGAAACTGCCTACAATCAGACAGATTCGAGACATCAACTCAGACTGGTCTGAATTATTCTCCATGGTAAACCCCATTTGAAAGCATCATAAATTTTGAAAGGAATCCATAAGAGGACATACCAGATTACTGTTTTGTGGGTGCGGCTCACACTAATTTTTACCCTATTTTAAAAAGAGGTACCAATTCTTTCTAAAAAGTCGTTCCTGACAGCATTGTTGGATAAAAATTTGTCTCGACCCGTGGAGTCCTGTCAATTAATTTAAATTAAAAATTAATTTAATCCTTTTTAAAAGGTCCTGGAACTACATATTAGATATACCACTGAGAAAATATTATTTTGTTTTTCATAAAATTAATAATTATACTGTCTGTAAACCTTCAAACACCTCAAAACTTTAGCCTATTACAAAGTAACTTGTGCTTTTAACACATAATGTACTGTATATTGTTAGATCTAAAATAAGTAATGATTATACATTTGTTTTGTACCGATAGACTCAAATGTAACTCAATACAGATTACTTTAATATTCGTTAATGCCGGTAATTTGAACTCTTTTAACTAGCAAAAGCTGAATATTTTAACACTATTATAAGATGCATGCAAAGGTCCCTGAAGACCTGCTGAGACAGTTTTGTATTCTTGAGAAAAAAATTAATGCACTAATACTGTAAATACTACTCTCTGAGGGACTCTGATAACAAATTAGTCGTCCCGTTCCCACGAACTAACTACTGTACATGAAAAACAGCTTTAGTTATAGCGGAGCAGTTCTCTGGAACAGCCTACCCTATGATATGAGAGAAATAAAATCTCTTAAGTCAATTAAAATGATCAGCTTATCTGAATTTTTAATTTAAACTACACATGGCATTCATGAAAAACAGGTTTACTTAGATTAGTCATAGTTAGCTTTGTAATTTGTTTGGGTTAGTTAGGTTAGGTTCCTGATGATTTTACTGTGTTTAAATAAAGATTTACAATTACGATTACGATTAAGTTTGATTGTTTGGTGCACAAGATGCTATTTATAAGACAACTGAAACCTAGCCCGAAAATGTGCAATCAGATTTGATTCATGCTAAAGTATTTGTGTAACTTTACATTCATTATTATGCTAATTTAGCAGACACTGCTTTTTGTACCAGCAGAATATTTCCATATTGTAGTTTAATACCTTGACAACGGCGTCATGATGACTCTGAAACATCGGTTTTTATACCCACTATAGGGGAGGCCATGTCAATGAAACCCCCACCCTTAGCATGTCCCCTCCCCCGTCAAGCTTAACATTAATAGCTGTATTATTCCAAAAGGGTCGAAATTTCATTTTTCCGACTTCCAACATGGCTGCCGTGACAACCATCTATAAAACTCAATAAAACTGTTTGTGATAAGTCTAAATCAAGCTAAAATTCCGTCATTTTTACCCCTAGTCCAAATACAATGAAGACGATCTTTAGTTTGTTCACTCGCCCCTGTAATAAGCAGCATTCTGGCCAGTTTCTTTAAGTTTCACTTCATACAACAATCCCTCGGGAAGGAGTTTCGACAAGCAATTCCAAATGTAAATCGAGATATTTTCAGCCGTTGAAACGACATCCTTGAAGTAAGGAACATCAAGATCCAGATGTTTATGATCCATAACGTTCAAAACGCTCTGAATATGCTTCTTCAAGCCCGTCAGGTTCATAACCATGCCAGTGTTTGGGTCTACAGACCCACAAAGGGTGATCTTCACAGTGTAATTATGCCCATGTCCGTTCTTGTTATTACACTTGCCGAATATTAATCGATTCTCTTCGTCGCTTAATTTTGGATTGTGTAGGCGATGGCTCGCGCAGAAGGACTCTTTTCTTGTGATGTACACAATCGGCAGTGAACTTGTCTTTTTATCCACTGTGTGGTGATTGTTTAGAGCCATTTACGGCGACAAAGCGAAAGGCATTGATATCTGTTGATATGATGGCTCTGCTGATATGTAAAACAACTTGCTCCAGACTATTTCCGCGTTGGAAATGTTAGGTACTTCATGTAATCATTACCAAGGCTCCTTCCTATTATGGTATGATACCGCTGACCTAATTTTCGCAACAAAAACACCCCACCGGCCCAGCAAGCCCTGGCGACTCAATTTGGAACTAAAATCTGCAAAGGACCGCAAACGATAATGCTGTAAACGATACGTAGGATCTACGAAAGACCTAATCAGCCGGTAGTATATCGGATTGCAGAAGCGAGTCGCGTGCGCGGGCACAGGCTATATTCCCCTCCTGTGTGGTATTTTTAACTTACCTGAGAAGAAAGTTCTTGAACATTCACAGCTATCGGCTCTTTGCGGCTATTTTCCTGAGGACGAGGTGGCCGAACTCTGACAAAAACCTTTACTCTCCCAGAATCTGTACAAATTAGTAAACATATGATACATTTAATTAATACCACAAAACATGATTCCGGTTATATCCCCTCCTATATATAAGCACACCACAGCTTCTTAACGGCAATTCTTCGCAAAATGAACTAAAACAACGGTTCTCAGTATCACATTAGTTTTTGCTTGTCAGCCCGGTGGTTTATAAGCGGCATTTTACGGTATGCTAAAACTAATTCTCCACTTTCCCCTGCGTTTTAAATATAACACTGAGTTCTCCTTCCTTCCTTTTCTCAGTTTTTTTTTTTTTTCTAAACTGACAAACCAAGACGGATTTTTTTGTTACTATGGGCCCCGGTTCGTCCGTAAAGCCCTACAGTACTCCATGTGGGCGCCGGCGAGAAAGCTTTCTTCAATTAGCTAAACTGTCCGTGAGTTAAGGAGGTTAACTTTGTACGAGAATGTTTTAGTCTGGATCGACAGGAAAACATCCTGCAATATCTGTATTAGGCGTGTGTCTGTAATCCGCGGTCGGTTGAAGGAAGAAGAACAAAGAGAAATCGAATATGTAACCTTTTCTTGGAATTTGCAATTGCCACGGTCTTGTTGGTACGTACCCTGTTAAGTCTGGTTGTTATTGTCATTTCTTAGAAGAGCATGCAATCATTTAATTACAGAAGATGAAATCAATAAAGTATATACAGTAGCGGCAAGTACTGTATTTGATTCGCTTCTCAGTTCAAGCGGCGAAAAAAATTCTCTTAACCTCCTTCCAAACTCCTTTTCCCTTTTTCTTTGTTACAAAGGGACACCCTTGTAAAAAGCGGTAACACATGTGACGTACTGACTGCTTCATTTCTACACCATATTTGACTTATTTGTTTAAACCATTTTGTTTGTCGCGGTTGGCTTTTATTCAAGACATCATGTAAAAGTCATGAATGTTACGCGCTTTAGACTGCTGATAATGAATCCCTCACCTTTGCCAAGCTTGATGCTGGAGGATTTCTCCGACTGTTTTTCTCCATGGTGTGGTTTCATTTTTAATCAAAGCTGCCAGTGCTAATGCTTAGCGAGAAAATACTTCATTGATGTTTCCACTCAAATCGTTGAACGACTTAACCATATCAGATTGTCGGACACACAGCTGAAAACAAAAATAGGGTAGAAATGTTTCTAAAGATAATTTAAAGTCATGACTAGTATAGATTTGCTTATAGCTCGGCTTCTGGCAAGGTTTGATATTCAGTCAGTGTTGTATTACTTTGTGTGCCCGCTAAAGCAATATAGTTTTATAAAATTTCCTTATCCAGTTTCTGTAAAACAGTTATCCATTTGTATAGAATACTAATATAAAGTAAAATCTTCTGACTTAAGCCGTAATGACTCAGTGAAAAATGAAACACATTTAAATGTACTAAGTCTAATACTTCAAGCTAAGGAGATTTTATGATTTTGACAGTACACCCAACAGAGGGTCTGTCATTAGTATCAATTAATGTGAAATGGCTCCCGGAGATTATATATTAGCCTTCAATTACAACACAATCAATCTTTAATTCGTTCGCCTGTTAGCTGCGGGTGTAATTCCAAGACCAATACGTGAACAAGGAAACTTCAACGCGACCCTTATAACACTGGCCATCACGTCACTAAGATTGTACTTCTTGTACTAAATATCAATTTTACAATATTGGTTGACCTTGGTTTAGTCGTAACATATAAGAATAACAACATGAAATAGTTTCTTCTTTTTTATTTGAATAGTTTAATTCTATATGAGGTGAAATAAGAGTCCCTAAATTGAAAAAGTTATGAGAGTTGCAAAACAAGCTTAATAACAGCTGTGAGTGAATTGATGGATTATTTCGACCAAGTCCGCTCTAAATTAATCGACTAAAGGATGCAATTGTGATTCAACTGCGAAACTCCACCCAAACAAATCAACATCTTATAAATTGACATATGCCGCCGTATTACTTACGTTTTCAGTCAATCTTGCTTGTTCTTTGCATGCAGTTGCTCGATCTCGTTTTGTTCCGCATAAGCAATTATTTTTAGCGACAATGTAACCGCCTTTTTGCCCCCACAAAACGCGTTGAAATCAGCACCAGGCGGAGAGCATAATGAGCACTGAACGAAATTACTTGTATCAACACTACAGCTGAAGTTAAATTGTCAGTTGAAATACGCTGGTTGGGTTAGGCAATATGGCGTAATTCTTAACTTAGGCCCAATGGCGAGACAACATAAATGTAACGTAAGTGGTAATTATAACTACAGTGCGCGTTTAAAAAATATAGTGTTTAAGAAAGTTAACCGACGTCCTTTCCGCAAATTATATTTAAAGAAACATTTGAAGTTTATTTACCAACATTTCGTATTATTTTTCAATAGAACAAATATACTAAATGAAATGTTTAGAGCAATTCACTAAACTTTCGTTGTTTTTCATTTTAAAAAGATTCAAAATAAATAAATTATCATTCAAAGGTTCCGTAATAAATTTAGCAGGTGATTGCCATGAACGTTTTGTGATTGGTCGAGGGATCAAAACGCAGCGGGGATTTGGCGAGAAGACAAGAGACCCGCTTTTTTTTAAGCTGAAAAGGGCACGAAAATTCGTTGGCCGGTGTCAAACTTAGCATTCGTCTGATATTCTCAGACGCTTATATCAATTGAGGCTGTCCGTTTTTTGGAGAGAATCTCAGATCGATCATATGGATTCTTCATGACCAAAAAACGAAAAATCAGAAAAAGGATCATTTTAACGTAAAAAAAAACGTTGAAAAAACCGCAAATGAACTAACTCGCCTACTTCAACATATAATTTTCAAAATACATACCGATATGCAATACAATCTTACCTGAATTTATTATGATATGAAATCGTGAAAGCCGAAACAAAACAGCGAACGGGACGAGTAAAGTTGCACGTACTGACTGCTTGTCAGATGTACTTTTTTCGAATTCATTCCCAAGTCATGAAGTAAACAAATTTTAATGTATCAATGCTCTTAAAAGCCCCAAAAATTATCATTAAAACCTAACGTTTAACTCACTAGGACTGTGACATTTCTTAGTTTTTTTTTCTGATTTACGACCGATTTATTCTGGTTTGATACAGCCTGTAAACTGTTAGTATAATGTTCTAATCGTTTATTTCGTAATTTGTACAAAGCAAATATCTGTCAGATGGGTGGGGCTAAATCGTCTACCTCAAACCGGGTCTGGGCGCAGTTATGTGGGGCCAGCGCAATAATGGATTTAATTTGATTTCATTCACATTAAAAATAAGTATATTTTGATCTTGTTCAACCAGGTAAAACAGCAACTTTTCTATTAGTAGACGGATAAAAACATCTGGGTCAGTGTTCGTTAAACCATAACACAAACATTCCCACCCTTTCTTTATGCGGAAGCCGATGCACAAGAAAAATACTGATATCTATCAGGGGGAGGAGGGGCTTCGATTTTCATTTTAACAAGTTTTGTTTTGCAATTGAATTGATAAATACGGTTTATTCTGAGTAGATTTGCAAACCTGATCTCCTTCCAAAATAGAAAAAACTAGCAGGTCTTAGTTTTCATATTAGGTTTTTATTCCGAACAACTTGACCGTGGAATATAATTGCTTCTTGAATAGGTGTCAATAGTCTTCCCAAACAGATTTAGACTCCCATATAAAAATGACGGGGGTGCTCGTCGTACCTTTTAGGGGTCAAAATTTGTAGTTTGGTATCGCTTAGGGTACGAAAATCTAAAATGACCACTGTTTGAATTATCGCGGTACCTTTTAGGGTATTGAGCCAAAAAAATATGACAGAAATATGACATGTGTTGTTTTGAATTGGTACCTCTTAGGGGTAAAACTTCTTTTGAGCCACACCCATCAAACGAGATTCTGGTACCTTTTAGGGTGTTTTTCGAAAATTTCCGACGAGCGCCCCCGTCATTTTTATATGGGGGTCCCCCCCGGGGGGGACAAAGTCGAGTTGGAGGCATGAGTTGATAGTCCACTATGAAGTGTAAAACTGATTGGCTATAAACTCGTGTCAGGGCGGAGATATTGAGTGGAAAATGCTTTCAGAGATTACACTATATCAGATCAGTAAATTAAACAAATCGAGAGACAATTTTACAATTATTCAGATAACCTTTTTTGCTGATAGAAGACTGTATTTTTTAAAACGAAGTCTAACATGGACCGTGGTTTGAGACAATTAATGGACTTCCAGATCTTTTTATAAGTGGGTCATTTTAATTAGGTAGATAAATGTTTTTCTAGTCTGCAGCACATATCGTTTTGACATGTTAACTTCAGGGTTGGCCAGATTGAAATTGGTTCCTACCGCGGTTTTGTTAAACATCGTCTTCGTTTAAATAACCGACCCTTAATTAATGTCCGCCATTTATTTGCAAGAATTCTCTACCAGCAGGATATAGCCTTTTAGTATCACCCAACTAGTGGACTAATGCAAATCCTGCATTTTGATTGGCTACGCTACTAGGGGTCTAATAGTAATAGTCATCGAGTAGCGAAATTCGCCGGTTTTATTTTTCGTTTTATTCCCAAATAAATATTTCTTCAACTTGCAATTGCTTTTTTTTATTATTGCCTTTTTCTGTCCGACTAGTTGGGTGATACTAAAACAATTAGCCCTTTCGGGCTACGGGTCTAATTGTTAAATAGCCTAGTAAGAAGGAACCAATCAGGGCGCGTAATTACTCATGTATATCCAGAGGCTGTCCATATAATATTGAAATGTAATGTAATGTAGATAGTACTGTTATGTTGTTTAATTTAGGTGAGTTTTTTATCCTGATTCCGGAATCAGATTCCAGCTGGTTGATCGTTCTGTAGGATTCCATAAATCATAGAACCCTGTTTTCAAGTCTGCACTGATTTCGATTCATGTATATTCCAGATTATTGACCTTCTTTGAAGGCTATAATAACTAGTAAAGACCTGGCCAGTTTATAGCACTTCTAGTAGCTTTCACTGAGATTCGAAGCTTAAGCCTAAGCTTTGTCATTTCAGCAAATGTCGATCGGAATTTTAGGTCCACATTCAGGGGCTAGTACTGTTTTATCCAGTCCTCAGTATGAATTTCCCGAATATTAGTTTCTGTCACGCAAAGTACTCCAATAAGACATTTGACTGAATTTTACTGGTGTTATTGGCGAAATAAAATCAGTAACTCGTTTATTTACAGAAGGAAGCTTCTTAACCGTGAATCAGGTTACAGTTTAACTAGCTGAACGTCTAGTGTGTTACGTTTTTATCGGAAAGTTTATAAAACGTTTGTAATGACACAAATAACAAACAATTAAAAGAAAGAGGCTGGTGTCTTTAAATTGAAACAGTTACTTTTTTCAATTTACATTTAAAACCCCCAGCATTTCAAGAAAAAGCGGGCTTAAATGAGAAAAAAAGCAACTCTGGTTATCTAATCATTATGAAAGATGCATTTTAGAACGGCTCAGCTGTCAGAATGTCAAACTGTTATTGAGTTGAGGGGAATAGTGTTCGATAGGTAACAGTTTTATGTGACAGCTTAAGTCAACTAGAATATTTGCGTCAATTCCTACAGCTCAGAGCCCGTCAAAATATTAATTGAACCATAAAATGGAACATGATTCCAGTGCGAACACGATTAAAGCGTGATACGTGAAGCGAAACAGACATACATGAGCTAATAGCTATAACCGGAACGACCTTATTTTTATCCGTTTTTACAGTAATTCGGATCTCTCAAACTATCCCATACCTTTTCTGTGGGGAGCTAGCTAACGACAGCATCTGATACACCGGAGCCTAATAGTTGTCCCAGGCCATATGTACTCAGATTTTCTCTCACTTGCGTCTCTTATTACATCTCGAGCCGTATTTTGGTTCCTTCGTTGTCACCCGTAACAGCAGGTGACCTAAACCGCCAAGCTTTCAACAAGTGGCTTCTCCGACTCACGTCATTCTTGTTCCCAGATCCACTCGTACTGTTCGGTAGTTGCACAAGGGGATCTGGTGACGAGTGCCCTTTGTCCTTAAAGTACAGCATGGAATCGAGTATTGAGGAAAAAAAAGTTTTAATTTCTGACACTTTCAGGTGTTTTTTGAAACATTCGTTTTAATGCCGGTCAGGAAGAAACCGAGCTTCTCCGTCATGAGTAACGCTAGAAGAGGGTCCTGCGATTTTATTCTCTTTCAGGTTCTTTAAATGTAATAGGGTCAATTGACCCGGTCAAAGGGTAAAATAATCTCTTTCGCTCAAAAAGGGCTTTAAATAGATTTTCTACCTTGTTTTCTACGTTAAAAACTGCTCGGTATTACAGAGTCATTACACGTAGACGCCATTAAGCATTCGTATTTTTCTTAATACGATAATTTATTTCTTTTGTAATTGTTTCCTTTATTTGTATTTATTTGTAGTTTTAACACGACCCTATTTTAACCTTCCGTATGGAATTGAAACTTTCCTATATAAATATTCGTTACTGAATAAAACAGTCAGTGCATTTATCCATCCACCTAACGGATCCTTCCACGAATTAATCGATCAATCGATCGATCAATCGATCGATCGATCGATCGATAGATAGATAGATAGATAGATAGATAGATAGATAGATAGATAGATAGATAGATAGATAGATAGATAGATAGAAACTTTATTTAAGTGTCAAAAGACCTTATAGGCTGGGTAAACCCATACTAATTTGGGGACACATAAAAAAGTATAAAATATCTAATATTAATCTAAAACCTAAAATATATTTAATATTTAAAATTTATATAAAGCTAACAATTTATTAAATGATAATAAAAGCTAAAATTTAAAAAAAGAAAATGATAAAATTGTATTGTTATGATGAGCAGAGGGTACAATCCTTGCAACCATCATCCATTAACAGAGTTATGTCGTATTTACGAATCTTGTTTTTAAAAGCATTCAACGTTTTTGCTGATCTATCAGCTATAGATAATTTTCCCCATAACCTTGGGCCTAGATAGCTTAAAGAGTGTTTACCATGCGTTATTGTATTGTACCTAGGAATTGAGAAATCTGATTGCCTTAAGTTGTAGGAAGAAGTGTGGTTATTAAAAATATTACAAATATTAGTGGGGCATAATTTATGCTTAACTTTGTACATAAGGATGCAGATATCCTGCAAGCGCCTGTTCATCAGCGTTGGCAACTCGGCCCTCTCAAGTAGTTGAGTATAACTTGCATGCTTGTCCCTATACACCGCCCTTAGTCCTCTTTCTTGCAATCTTTCTAGTTTTCGCGAGTCACTGGATCTACAAAAATGCCAGACTAAGTGGCAATACGTAAGATACGGCAGAACTGCTGATTTAAATAGTACTAGCTTTGCCTTTGTTGGAATTAAGTTTCTAAGTCTCATGAGAACGCCGATCCTTTGACTTGCCTTATTGCAAATTGAGCTTATGTGATCAGTAAAGTTAAGTTTGGAATCTATTGTAACACCTAAAAGGTTAAGAGTTTCTGCTGCTTTGATTTCCTCATTGTTTACATAGATTGCACGTGCCGCACTGTTTTCATCCCGACTGTAACCAATGTTCATAGTTTGATATTTCTTGAGGTTCCCCGCCAGAAAATTAGAATCGTACCACTTGGTAGCTATATTCGCACTATCCCTAAGCTTGGATGTAACGATAGACTGGTCACGTCCGGTGTGGTAGATTTGGTGGTCGTCTGCATACATTGATATGTTCTTCGTTATGCAGTAAGACAGATCGTTTTGGAAAATGTTCCATAGCAACGGGCCTAGGGCGGAGCCCTGTGGACAGCCTCGGTTGACCAGCCTACATGAGCTTGCATGACTACCAATTTTCACACGGTTTTTCCTATCACACAGATAGCTATTTAAAAGATGTAATGCGCTGTCCTGGAAACCATATGCTCTGAGCTTGCTGAGCAGTAAAGGTGGATACAATGAGTCAAAAGCCTTTGACATGTCAGTTGATAGGATGCTTACAGCCAATCTGTTGTCCCTCGCCTTTCTCCATCCCTCCACTAAGTTAATCAGAGTTGTTTCGCAGCTGTATGTTCTCCGATAGGCAGATGAGTTTTCATACATGCGGCTGTCAAAACCAGTAGTTACTTGCTTGCTTACTAATTGCTCGAATACTTTATTCACACATGGGAGGACAGTTATGGGCCTGTAGTTTTCTTTAGAATACTTGTCACCCTTTTTGTAAACCGGAGTCCAGTCCCCGATCAATCAATCAATCAATCAATCAATCAATCAATCGTTCAGACAGTCACTCAGTCGATCAAATATTATTATAACACTGACACTATTCACAAATAAATTTTTTAGGTAGAAAATAGGACATACGTTTACATAAGCAGGGAAAAGCACCACAGAAGGTCCGAATAGTACATAATTAAGTTAAAGCTCATTTCGGCTTTTGGCCACAGTTCTATGCCATTGTCACTTACAATGTGTAGTGTGACGAAACCGTTCTGTAACATGTGCACGAGAATGTGTAACATCTCTTACTGTCAATTCTGTCACATCATAACTTCTTTGTTGAGGAGCGCGGACCCTTTTACACGGCCAAGGAACCTTGGAAAACAGTCTCTTATAAGCTGAACGGAATTCACGATTTAAATAACCGTAGATGATTGGATTCATAGCGGAATTGCTGTAAACAATCGTGGAAATAACCAGTACCACAACAGGAGTTATCAAATCCTTGACGAATGCACTCAGGATAACTGCTATCATGAATGGAATCCAGCACAGATAAAACGTGCCGACTACAATTCCTAAAACGCAGAAAGGATTATAGGGTAATGAGCATTGAAATTTCTTAGGATAGAACGGCTTTAGTTTTGCATTGCTACGCTTAGTGATTGGCTAAAAAATCTCGCACCACAGAAGTATACCAAAACCAATCGTGAATGGCTCCCACGCGTTTTCCCGCGCTTGGCGCCGGCTACATGTATTTGCTTCGACTGATTGGTTTATTGGATTGTCTGTGTCTGTTGTGATTGACCAGATCGAGTTATAATTTTGGTTTTGGCTTCTCTCAAGCTGAATGCTTCACTCAAGCTGAAAACCGCTCTATTACAAAGTAATCAGCAGTGAAATTTCTTCTTTTTTTTTAACTACAAGGAAATCCGTATGGCCGAAAAGCCAGCGACACGCTAGGCGATTTCCTACGCTCGTGGCAGCGAAATTGATCGCCAGCGAAAATCGCAAGCGAATTTGGTCGCTGCCTGCTGCGGACACACTAGTTTTCGTCCGTCCACGTGATGAAATCGTCCAATTCTGACTGGTTAAATAAGTTGACGATTCGTGATCTCAATCGCAAGATCGAACACGTTTGGCGATTCAGTTGACATCAGCAATTTCGATCGCTCGTCATGGCGAGATCAAGCACACCTAGTCATTTTCGTCAACTGGGGTCGCGACGAGCGTATAAAATCGCCTAGTGTATCGCTGGTCTGCCGGGTCCCTGTTGTTTAAAAAACTGATTCAGGATTGTGTCGAAATAAATATCTTATCAATAAGAATAAAGCTACATAATACAAAAGATTGACTTGCATATGAAATGACAAAATATGCTTGCTGTGTACTCAAATAATTAGTGGCAGAATCCCGCTTTTTTCATCATTTTCAGTTAGAAATAATCTCATTCGGTGTATATAAAGCGCCTTGGGACATGTGATATGTGCGCCATATATTAGTCTCTTCCTTTTTTAACCAGGGCTAATTTGGTTGAAAGCCGATAAACGCCAACCTTGTGTCAAAAGTGAATTAACTGAAGATTTTACTCAAGTTAAGTTGACCTAAAGTTGAAGACGGAAAAGTTGAAGCGGAAACATGGAAAAAGTTACTTTCTTAAAATTTTTATACTTATTCAGCCTACGTCAATCCATAAATCGATACGTCAATGAATCGATCTCTCTTTGGACCATCTCAGGAGTTATTACGTGACTAGCAACTCACCAATGTTCTTGGAAGTTTTAGACTCCTTCAAGGCTGAGGCGATTTCCTCTCCTTCCCTTGGCACCTGCAGGGAATTCAGCCGGCGTCTGAGCTTATTTGCAGCCTGAAAAATTTTCACGTATGCGTAGCTGATAAACAAGGTTGGGATTAAGACGACGAAGGCAACAAAAAATGTCAGATATTCCACGCTCATCGTGTCCGCGAATCTACAAATTCTGTGCTCATGGCTTCGCTCTTTAGCTGTGGTACTCTTCAAGGCGAGAAATGGTAAAAACGACACCAAAAACGCCACGATCCAAACAAAAATGATGGCGTAAAAAATTCGCCGCGAAGTGAATTTGTTCTGGTAAATAAGTGGTTGGATGATCGCGAAATAACGCTCAATTGTGACAATCAGAAGATTTAACACTGAAGCGGAGAAGCTGAGCAACGTGAGACTCAGGGAACATTGGCACCAGTAGATACTTTGCGACCAGTCAAAAGCTCGTACTTCGACAATTCTTAAAGGCAACACAAAAACACCGACAAACAAATCGGTCACCGCTAAAGAAATCAGTGAAAAATTAGTCGCTTTTCGAAGAGAACGCGTCGATTTAACCACTAGTATGACCAGAAGATTATCTGAGGTGATTAGAAAACTTAGAGTAGCGTAAAGAAAGGTTATTAATGGTAACATGATAATGTTCTTTCTTTTACGTGGTCCGCGACTTTTGGTAAAACCCAATTCTGACATAACAATTAAATCCAATAGTTAATACACACCTTGTTTTGGCTAAATTAAGAAAGTGGATCCTCAAATTTTGATTGGTCAAATGATCAATATTGCTCTGCATATATAAGAGTTCACAGGTGTTAAATTTCTTGTTTTAATTTCGGCCTTTAAGTTAGGCTTGTTTCATTTGAATGTGGCATTTTATTAACACAAAAATAAGTTAATTGAAATTCGCTCAATTTTTTAAAGAAGAGTTTGTAACATTATTTTCTAAATGGCACTGAGTAACTGTCCACTCGAGTTTTAACATATGCAACTTTGGTTTGCCAAAAAATAAACAAAATAAAATTGTACGTGCTTGCGGAACGTTCTTTGTAACTTGTCTTTTGTCTAGAAAATGTTTTTATTTACTTTTTTTTATTATGCTATTCCGCGTCATTGCGTAAAATTTTTCACGCTGAGAAATTAAAGGCATTCATAAAGTTGAAACCAATCCGGCAAAAGCTGCCGACTGAATGCTCACGGTTAAAAGGCAATCAGTTTTCCCTCCACCTTGTGTATGTTCCCTCGGTTACTGAAGTGGTGATCACCCGTTAAATGGCTAACGAATAAAGGGGTTTTAAATTTCTAAAGAAACTGTTGTGTTGCGTCGGCGGGAAAGGGGGAACGCATAAAAAATTCGGGTTTTTAAACTGAGGTGATAATGAACAACTGAAGGTCAATTGGCCACCGCAACTCCGCCGTTTGAAATCCTGACGTTTCGAGCGCTAGCCCAAGTTCATCGGAGCGAATAAATAAACGAATTCAAAGTAAAAATAAATAAAGTATAATATATTGTTTTACTTAAATATTAAGCCAACTCTTAATACAAAGCCGCCGGCGCTACCTGGCAGCTTGTATATCAGAGAACATATTGTGGCTAATGAGACTGATGAGTTGGCGAAAAAATTCACTTTTGAGAGCATCGCCGGTGGAGCACCTGCGATACAAACGTGTCATGTAATATAACTAATTGATCTATCCCACAATGCGTATAAAGGTTTCAATCTATGTTATTTTCCTCTTCTTTAGAAGTGACAGTGGTACATAGATGAATATCAGCGACACACCTGCATCAGTAACCAAACTACGGGGGATATTACCGCAGGCAGTTTGGTGGCATATGTCCTATTTTCGCGCGTACTTAATTTCGCGAAAATACGGGAGCCAAATTCGTGAGTATTAATTTTTGCGATTGCAAGGAAAATTAGAGCAAAAGGATACTAAATTTCGCGATTTTTTCAGTGTTTTCTTTTCTTAACCCTGAGCTGAGGGCACTTGTCACAAACCATTATGATATATATAATTTTAAACTACAAGGCCAAGGAGCCTAAAAATGGAAACTTTGATGACTGCACTAAAGAGGTTTTGGCCGAATTACAAGCTGAAGAAAGCAGTGAATCAGGGGAAGAGTGCTAGAAAGACGTTTTCAAGGACAGACTCTTAGAGTTTTAATTCAAAACAATTCACCACAAGGCCCGGGCTAAGAACATTTAAAATTCTTATTGTTTTGTTATATATTGTGGTATTAAATTTCGCGCAATCTTTTAAGATTTTTTTAATCACGCGTATTAAATTTCGCGAATTTTTTAA
>JAJLRJ010000001.1:6594356-6626856 GCA_024195265.1 Dendrophyllia cribrosa | reverse complement strand
AGGTAAACCATGCCTGAAATCTAAAAATTGATCACATCATTTAAAGAAATATTTAAGCTTGAAGTTCCAAACTTTTAAAGTAAGTGCAACAGATTTGCAGCTTTCTTATTGTACTTTACAACCTAGATTTGCACTCTACAATCTAATTATGCATTCGTCATTGGCCAATCAGAAACTGTATATTTTGCAGAGTATATTATAAGAAACGTCACAATACAGACGATACATTCCTTTCAGATGTCTTTCGTAACGTTGATGTCTTTCCTTCTTGTTGTTCTAGGCGCCGATTTCTAATCAATAACCGTTAAACAGTGACAATGATATCATTTCCCGCCATTTCCCGGGGAAATACAGGCGAATGTTAGGGGTGCCAATACAGAAGTAGGTACCGTGCCCATTTGAGAGAAATTCCACTATTTTGTTCGTGTAAACTGGGAGTGCCGTGATTAAATAGTTTGGGCACGGTACCGAAATTTGGGGGTGCCGTGCCGATTTTTTTGCGCGTGTAAATGGGGCTTGAAAGTAATTTTATGGTAAACACATTTTCGCAAAAATTTATATTGACTTTATTCCCTATTTTACGGGCTATTTTACGCCACTGCACTGATCCCAGCGTATCAGCACTGCAATATTAAACAACAAAAGAATTGTGTCCTTTTATTCTAATTTTCTATGAAATAACGAAGTAAAAATAATACTTCAGTAAAAAAGCATGTTTTATTAATCCGCCTTTCTATGAAATGATACAAGTCTACTACATTTTTACAAATGTTTTCGGATAATATCCGAGAATCCAAGAAAACTGTCTTACTTACTTACTTTGGCCCTTTGCTCCTCCCGGAGCATAGGCCACCAACAATAACTCGCCAGTCTCCTCTGTCCTGTGCTATCCCTTCAAGTTGTTTCCATGTGTGTCCAGTCCTCTTAATGTCCTTTTCAAGCTCTCGCCGCCAGGTGTTTCGTGGTCTCCCTCTCTTTCGTTGACCTTGGGGGTTCCAGTTCAGGGCTTGACGGCTGATGCCACTAGGTGGTTTGCGTAGCATATGGCCAAGCCATCTCCATCTCCTTTGTCGGATGTCCTCTTCCACTGGAGTCTGCTGCGTCCTTGCCCATAGGTTCTTATTACTGATGGTTTCTGGCCAGTGGATTCTTAGGATTCTACGTAAGCATTGATTTATAAAGGTCTGGATCTTCTTCATAGATGCTTTGGTTGTCCGCCATGTTTCTGCTCCATACAACAATACTGACTTTACGTTTGAGTTGAACAAACGTACCTTGGTAGATGTGCCGATTTCTCTGGAGTGCCATACCTTTCTTAACATGTTGAATGCTGATCGTGCCTTGCCGATCCTAGTTTTTACATCTGCGTCTGTTCCCCCACTTTTGTCCATTACACTGCCCAAATAGGTAAAAGACTCAGCTTCCCCCAGTTCCTCCCCTTCAATTGTGACTGGTTCATCAGTGCCTGCATTGATCCTCAGGATCTTTGTCTTCTGTTTATTGATCTTCAGTCCTATTTGCACTGAGGTGTGATACAGGTCAGATGTTTTTGCCTGCATCTGCTGGTGGTTATGCGATAGAAGCGCTACATCGTCCGCAAAGTCCAGGTCGTCCAACTGTGTCCACAAGGTCCACTGGATCCCATTTCTTTTCTGGTTTGTGACAAGTTTCATGATCCAGTCTATAGCCAAGATAAACAGAAAAGGTGACAGAAGGCATCCCTGCCTTACCCCGGTCTTAACCTCAAACTTCTCTGTCAATTTCCCCTCATGAACCACTCTGCAAGACAGACCCTCATAAGAGTTTCGAATCAGGTTGACAAACTTCACGGGTACACCATAATGTCGAAGCAGCTTCCATAATGTCTCCCTGTCTAGGCTGTCAAAAGCCTTCTCATAGTCAACAAAATTTACATAAAGGGGGGAGTTCCATTCAATTGATTGTTCCACTATAATTCGCAGTGCTGTGATCTGATCGGTACATGACCTGCCTGGCCTGAAGCCCGCTTGCTGATCCCGGAGAAAACTGTCGCCACCGTGTAAAGTTTGAGAAATAAACAGCAGACAAGCGGCTTGTTGAAATGATAAACTCAAGATCAAACTAATTCCAGTAATTTTCTACTTACTTTTTCATTTTTGACTCCAATTAAATAACCTTCAAGATGTCAGTCTAGAGTTTTTTTCACGCAGATGACCTCCACAACGCTAGTTAATATTTTCAAGTTGTTTGAAAATAAAGATGCACAAAACGTTCAGTTTCTTCCAGCCGTAAGAATACAAATCCGTGAAGGTGAGCCGTTTTTCCTTCTTGCCTGTGATGCTTGACCTTGAAAATCCTCTCAAAATTCTTCTCAGAAGAGTTACTATTCAGCTAGAAATAGAGTTAACTTTAAATTCTACAATATTTCACTATTTTATACTCGAAACATTTTGAATGGATCGGGCGAAGCGGCTTCAAACTTTTTCAAAACAACTTCTAAAGAGCATTATGGGATACTAACCGTTAACCCGAGGTTAACTAACCGGACCTCTAACCGCGCTTTGAACAACGCCATTTCAACCTCGGGTTAACAAACCCGCGGTTAAGAAATTTAACCTCCGGTTAGGCCTAACCGGAGGTTAGTTTAACCCTGCTTTCGAACAACCGGGCCCAGGTTGCTAACAGACTAACTTGGGGTCCGTCTTTTAATTATTAACTACAAATTCTAGTTTTAAAACCACTAAATCTTCAATATTTTTTATTTCTGTAAATTTTACAAATCCTTTGAGAAAAACTATTGAACTGGCTCGTCGCTTTGCGACGACATAGTTCTTAAAGTACCCTCTTTTTTTAACTGGCTGAAGACTGGTCAATAACTATATGTAGCCACATTAAATCCTGGGTATAAGCTGAGACCCGTATCTCGCGATTGAAACAACCTATAAAGCTGAAAGTAATGCTCATTTTGATCAATGCTCGATGCCTTTCTGGAAATTCTTCCAAAGTTGTTGTCGATTAAAAAAATAAAATTTATCACATCCAACTCTCAAGAATTGTTTCGTTGTAAAACAAATGGGCGAATCGAATCCAAAATAATTAAAGAACCATTAATAGTTCAGTATACATCTCGCTCTCAATGTCCACAATCGCTTCAGCTTGCGTGCAAGTCAATTTGTCGTTTTGAAAGCACCCCATAAACGCGTAGAACCCTGCCTTATTCAATGAAGTTAAAAAGTCATACAGTACGCGTAGTAAAGACTGCCGAAATTCAGAAATTTCCAGACAGAACACGATTAATTTACAGAGGAGAAATCGTCAGACGTGACCATGAGTGGGCCAATCATGACGAGATAAAAATGTCATTTTTCGATACGCAACTGGTATAATAAAATATGTCATGCTAGTTATTCTGGACTGCATGAGAAAACGTTTTTAAGGGAAAATGCAAGCAGCGCGAGCAGAGCGCGCAAAAAAAGTCGCATGCATTAATGTAACACTCAGCAAGGAAAGCAAAGGTTAATAGCACAACAGTTTTTACTGCACTGCAAATTAAAAAGATCTGTTTTAGCCCCAAAATTGGGACCGTTTCGGCGGTGAGTAAAATGCAGGACTATTTTGGGGGCTAATTTATCCCTTCTGAAATGGGGCTGTTACGGACAAGTTATTAACTTAAAGTGGCCCGATAGCAACCTAAAAGGTTCCACCAAGCGTATATAGAGGGCGTGTCCAACCGGTCTAAGCTAGGAAAGTCGCTTCCTTTTCTGTGTGTGACTTACAGAGCGATAACCTTGGTAACATTGAACGAAATACAAATGAAAATTGACAAAGTCAAACTTACCGTATTAAAACATCTGAACAAGAGCGCCGGACAGACTAAACTGATGCTGTTGAAAGCTGTTTCACTCATTAAATATCCTGGGTAATAAAATTAACATTTGAAAGCCTACCGATAAGGCTTAACTTAATTTTGAATAAAGGTGAAAGTAACAATAATAAAACTGAAATAATCATGATAATAAATATATAGAGCGCATTTGCTTGAATTCGAAAGATTCGAGGTCAAGGTGATAATTAGAACCAAACAGGGACTACAACATTACGGGATTAAGCAGTAATGAAACACTGGTTAAGGATGCTCTGTTAAAGAAGCATGCTTAGGATTGTAATGACAAGAGCGATTTATCGCAGGTTTACGTTATATTTCAAAGTTGTCTGCTCGCATTTTTACGAGTCTACCTAAAAGCTTATTTCTCGTGGAGGGAGCCGGTACAATTTGGCTGTGGTGCCGGCTTTCTTCGCGTCTTGCGTACATGGGATGATTTTGCCATGGTCCAAAAAATTGCCCCAAAGAATTTTTTTGTTACATCGAAAGAAGGCCTCTTTTGTTTATGCATTCAAATTTGACTTATACAACTAATATCGAAAGCCTTTACATGTACATTAATTTATAATACAGGGCAGACAGTCAGTATTATATCGCGAATGAGGAGTATACAAACGCCAAGGTGAAAATTGCCTGAGTAGAACAGTTCCTTTGTTTTTCAAAGGCCTATCTACACTTTTTTAAATGCATTGTTAAAAGATGGTACTTAATTTCAAAGTTCTCTACCCGTAGTTTTTGAAAAGTCCCCAGTTCTTCTGTTACTAAAGTAGAGGTGTTTAATTTTTAGGCATGAGGTCAGTAAACAGAGAGAAATGTCGAGCGAGCCGCGACAGCGATGTGCAGCGACAAGAGAATTATCAATGCGATCTATTGAGGGATATCCACATGCAAACATCATTTGCTCACTTTGTGTTGTGTCATTGTATGATAATTTTACAGACAGCTAATTATTTCACTTTGTGTTTTATGTCATTGCGTAATATTTTTGCAGACAGCTAATTATCGTTCACTTTGTGTTGTGTAACTGTATGGCAGCCTAGAGCCGATTATTAATGATTACCGTTAAACCAAAAACAAGCAATTTCTCTTGCCGATCAAAACTGAAGCCGACACAATCCAAGGAGTCGGCGTCAAGCGCGGGAAAATGCGTGCAGGCAAGTCAGATTAGTTTTGGTTCTCAGTACTTCTGCTTGGTTCAGAAAGTGGCGCGAGTGTCTTTTAGGTAATATTATAAAATGCGCGCGCTATGATTGGTTAAACCGAGTTCATTATAACTCGATAAAGCACGCGCGTGACGTAAGGTTCATAACAACCGTTTTTATTTTATAAAAGAAATAAAAAACTTGTTCCTCGTGCCCATTGTTGAGTTATATAAGCACGTGGCTCGTGCTTCTCTGCACTTCTCTTCTCTCGTGTTCTTAAAAATTCCCGCGTGCTTATATAACTCAATAATGCACTCGGCGAGTTTTTTTATTTCTTTAACAATGCGCAACAATGGAAAACCAAAACAACAGCGAAGTTAATTTCAATACTCAACTGAAAACTAAACACCAATTATTTCAGAATGTGTTGTGTCATTGTATGACATTTTTTCATACAGCTAATCATTTTCCCACTTTATGATGGAATACCATTAATAGTGCTTTATTTTTTTCCTTTTTTGAAACTATGGAACTTTATTTTCATATTCACGGCCCAGACAAAACTCCTTCACAAAGACACTGTGAACAAAAGGCATTGTCCGTATTTAAAGGGTCTATGTAACCAGTTTTAGTGTTGCCTTAAAAAGTCGGGTTATAACTTATATCAGTGAAAACCGAAAAATATTGGTCCAGCTCTAAGAGTAAAAATAATTGTCTTGGGCCGCACATGGCCGGGATGGAAATGAAATGCAACTTATTTTTTTAACACGTTTATCGCCTTATGTCTTGGAAAACTCGCTAAAACTCTGAGTATGGTTTATTATCTCTTGGAAAATTCACTTGATATGTTCTTCTTAGTGTTCTATAAGCATTTCGCGTATGACAAAGGTATTTTCGGACCGTTTTGACCCGAAAACTTTAAAATCTCCATGACAACAGCTCCTTTAAAAGACATTGTTCGAGCTTATAATTCTGGAAATGATCGAACAACTTGTGATTAGTATTCGGGTATAGAATGTTTTTGATTCTTGTAGTTTGAGTTATCGTTGTAGTTCAAAGCCGATAGCGGGAAACGACCTCGAATCAAAAGCTTTTTTGAGACAATTCATGAATATGAAACACTCTACGCTCCGCACACCTTCGCACCCACTTCTCTCTTAGGTGCTTTGCTGCACCGTCCCCCCACCCCCTGCGTCGAACTCCCACCACCTCCCTCCAACGACGTCCCCATGGGTAAGGCCGGTGACCATTACATATCGCGGGCACAATGTTTACAGCCGATCGGATCGAGCGCACTTTTAACCCTAATTCCACAAGTCCTTCCACGCTTCACAAATTGAAAAGCAAGTAAACGTACCTGAACGGTAAATAGCCTGCGAGCAGGCTCACTTGTTTGAGGTATCGCGCGAGTATCTTGGCGGCGAAGCCGGCGAGAAGAATGGGGCAAGGAAAAGTGAGCCTGCACGCGGGCTATTGATTTTTGAATTCCGCCCCTTGCGAGGTGTCAAGTCGGCATTTGACCTGTATCAGATAACTATCCAATAGGAGCAAAGCAAAATGTAAACAAACATGACAGAAAGTTGCACGTGAAGATTTTCGCGGCAGATAGCAAAATATTATCATGAAAAATGTCATTTTTAACCAATTGGATCGCCCCGTTCGTCGGCGAACGCAGTGAATTCAAAAATCAATAGCCCGCGTGCAGGCTCACTTTTCCTCGCCCCATTCTTCTCGCCGGCTTTGCCGGCTCGCTTCGGCGGCTTCGCCGCCAAGATACTTGCGCGATACCCCAAACAAGTGAGCCTCAGCTCGCAGGCTAAACGGTAAAGCGAATGGGGTTTTTGTTAAGTTTTTCTAGGTGTGACAACGAAGACTTCTCCTCAATGCACTCACGTTTATGGGTTAAAATAAATGAAATTTTCTAAACATGTTTATTATACGACAATAGTAGATGTTTAATTTTCTAATGGCTTCCAATTTCAAATGAAAACGCGATTATCATATTTTGTATTCATGTTCTGGTCAACTGAACGCACCCTTATTCTCATGGTAGAAAGTTCATGTAGATAGAATTCTTCTCTGCAATTGTATGTGCTTATTTTTTTCGTTGTTGTTTGCTCTCGATTCTCATACCGTAGTTATTTACATTACCTAACTAAAATCAAATTGAATCCTGGCTATAAGCTGAGTCGAGACCCGTAACTCGAACAAGGTGGATAGCGCTATCTACCGGATAAATCACTATCCAGTGGATCAGACAGAAAGGATTTTGTTAGCACTTATCCGCTGGATAGTGATTTCTCCGGTGGATAGCGCTATCCACCTTTTGAACAACCGGGGCCAGGAAAACCAACGGTGTTATCCACTGCCTAGTGATTTATCCAGTGGATAGTGTCCAGAACTACAAAAGACTTGCATTAACTCGTAATCTAAGCTAATCTTAAAACAGCTACAACCGATTTGGAAAATCAAAAGATGTATTAGTGTTATTCGGAAACTCGGCACACTTACCTCTTGGAAACGTGAGCGTGAATGTCTTATATTTTTGTCACAGCTTTCATTAATATTACCATCATTACCTGGAAGAGTATATTACGTATTTCCGGTTCTGCGCGAGAAAGTGGAAAACAAACCATTCTTCTCGTGTATTCTTAAAAACAATCTCGTTTATTTTCAGATGCGTCTCCATTAAATAAGAGCTAAGGTTAGATCATTCCGACCTATTTTCTGTTTTTAGAGTTTTTTGAAATTGAAGAAGTTAAGATAAATTGTTGTATAGCTGGACCCGACTGCTCAAAAAGTGGATAGCGCTATCCACTGAAAAAATCACCATCCAGTGAATAACGTAATTGGTTTTATTAAGACTTATTCACTGGATAGTGATTTATACAGTGGATAGCGCTATCCACCTTTTGAACAACCAGGAACAGGAGGTTTAAGTGGCGGAAAAATGGCATTCAGGTGGACCTCTTCCTTGACAGTGGAACACGGACATCACAGCAACAGGGCCAGTTGGAAAACGTGGACTGGAAAGAACGTGTTGACAGATTCAAACCACGGAAGAACGAGTTACAGTACCTTGTAGGCGAAAAAACTAAATAAATGAAATGGGGAAAACATCCGACAGCAGTACGATTTACAGAACAATTCGATGTCGACGTTCCAACATTTTTACTTTCAAATTCGTCTGTAGATTGGCCATGTCCGCACGATCGAGGCCCGCGCGAGAAAACTTCCGGTATCTGGCGTGCGATTGTCAGTAAAATCGATAGATCCACGCGTACATGCGTACATACGCTATTGTTGTCAGTGAAGACCATCAGTTGACTCTGCTGACAAAATCCTGGTAGAGAAAACTCCAGGTAGAAATGAAGAAGAAGCCATTGCCCTGGCCATCAGGAACTTGATCGAAAAGCCGGTAAAGGTAATTCAATTATTCATCTAGCTAATCTGTCTACATACATACATACATACATAAACTTTATTGTGTAGCTTGTAAACACAAATGTTTGGAATAGGCGGGCAACTGTTTATACCGTATTTCCTCGAATAATAGCCGTCTTTCGATTAATCGCCCCCGTTTGGTGGATATAATTGAAATAATCGCCTCACTCGATTAATCGCCCCCCCCCCCCCCCCCCCCCCCCCTCCTCAGGTTTCGTGTAGTTATTTTGTAGTGACGTGTTCGTGTATTTGACGCTTTACTATATTTCTAGGAGCTCTCAAATTAGCACATTAGTTAGAACCCCGTTCTAGAACAGGAGTCCCAAAATCACGACCCCGGTTGGGCGGCACATACCCGTTAAGGTGTTTTTGGGGAGTACCCCCTCCCCCCCTTCCCCCCTCGGGGTTAGAATAGAACTTCCAGCGAGCAATATTTGAAATAATCGCCCTTCTCGATTCATCGCTTTTCCTCGAATAATCGCCCCCTTTTGAAGTGAAAAAGTTAATATTCGCCCCCGGCTATTATTCGAGGAAATACGGTAACCCAATGCATGAAACTGAAAAAATCCCAAAATCTAAAACCAGCTTTACCCGGGGGAGGGGGGGGGGGGGGGGGGGGGGTGAACAGGGTCCAAGCATAGAGGGTGCTTCCGAGTCACCAAGCGACCCCGTAGCTGCCCAAACGATGTCTGTGATTGGCGAACGATACATTTGATATTGAGATACCGGAAGTTTTCTTGCGCGAGCCTCGCGCGGACATGGTCCATCTACAGACGAATTTGAAAGTAAAAATGTTGGAACGTCGACATAGAATTGTTCTGTAAATCGTACGATGTTTTCTCCATTTCATGTAATTATTTTATTCGCATACAAGGTACTGTAACACGTTTTTCGAACCGTGGTTTGAATCTGTCAACACTTTTTAAGCCTGAAAACAAAGCGTCTTTCACTCACCGCAGACTGCACGCAGATCAAAATTTACATCGCGCGAGATACGCGCTATCGTAGAGGAGCGTTCGGGTAAATTGACTACTCAATGATCATATACTTTATTTTTAATTTTTATTTAATACTTTAAATTAATTTACATATTTTTTTAATTTTAATTATTAACTAAATAGTAAAATATTAACTCCATTAGTCCACCTCGATTAGCTTGATGCTACCTGCAGGTGCCTACAATTTTGAAAATAATGTATTTGTTTAATAAAGATTGATTGATTGATTGCTAGTCCAGTCGACGTTTTCCAACTGGCCCAGCTTCACAAAACATTCGATTACCGACAGTCGATTAGATCAGACACCCCGAGACAAACTTGGGTCAACTTGGGTGGCCTGTGCTCCACACTTTGGTTGAGTTTAAAATACAAATTTGTACACTATGATGTACTTTCACTCTGCGTGAATTTTTTTGGTGTCTTCTTTGCAGAAATTTTTTCTAGGTATCTTCCCTAACATGATTGCCTTCAATACCAGTTTAATATTCATGTCGATCACAAACCCCTTGTAAGAAATGAGACGTATAAATATCTTGGTGTTGAAATATGTAGATCAATTATTAACTTGGAGAGATCATGTAGACAAAATTGCTAAGACAACTTCTGGAGGGATTGGAGTTTTGAGACGTGTAAGGTATCTCATACCTTATCATACATTAATTAAGATGTACAACTCCCTTGTACTACCATATTTGAAACATTTGCTTGTACTACCATATTTGCTTGTACTACCATATTTGCAATATTTGCCATTATTTGCAGGGCCCCACTGAAAACCGCCAAGGCGAGTGGGCTCCCTGGTTAAATATGGTGGTAACCTCTTCTACTGTACGATAGACGATCAGTTGAGATACTGGATAAAAACTGAAAAATCGAATTCCACCTGATCATTTGGCTCAAATTTTTAATAGTACAAACTCTATGTATTCTTACAATCTAAGAAACTCATTTCAACACATAATTTGTTTGTACCAAGACCGTATACTGAGCCTGGAAAAAATAGCTTCCACTACAGACGGGCGGTTCTCTGGAATAGCCTATCAAATACTATAAAGGACAGACAAGCCTGAAAAGATTTATATCACATTTGTAGTTTAGTATAATTTTAATGACTATATTTTTCTAATATTGTTTTTTATTGCATGATTTTTGCACGGCTCTCTGGAAGAACATTTTTATGAATGGGATTCCGTGATTAAATAAAGATGATTGATTGATTGATTGATTGATTGATTAATTGATTGATTGATGAATATTGTTTTGGTTTTCTCCCCAGCTCCCCTTCCCCCCTCCCCTCACCGCTGCCCTTACTCCATTCCCTTTGACAGTCGACACTGGTTAATATTAAACATAAGTGTCACATGGATGTTAATTTATTCACGCCATTCACTTCACACGCCACTTGCCGAGCTGAGATCGTAGGTTAGTTTTATTTGCTTCTCAGTAACGTATCCTCTCCGTTTCTGGCAAACTTTATTTGTCAAAGATGCGGTGAAATAATTTTTGTAATTTTGTATTTTTTGTAATTTATAGAAATGAAATTAGGTGGGATTTTTAAATGGCGTGTTTATTTGAGATCGGCACGCGTTTGAAATACGAAAACATACCGCATCACAAGTACTTTTAATATTATGTATTTATTGCGGAGTAGCACTTCGCATCAAACTAACCTATTCCTAAAAACCTTTTTTGGATTCGGTTGAGAGGGTTCAGTAATAATTCTTCCGGTCGATGTCGCTGACATTGATAGTTTTGCAGTTCTATCTATCATGTCAAGAACCAGGCGAACGAGATCCGAACAGTCCAATCCATTTTCAGTCCAATCGAATGCAATTGAATTCAATCATTCGACTGGGTTCGATTGAGTTCTTTCGTTTTCGGCAACCGAACAAAATCGGACTCGTTTTGTGTGTTTGACAATCGAAATCAGCGAACATAATCGAACTACAAATCGTTTGGAGATTAGTATGAGACATTCTAAAATTGCCGGGCATTTACATAGTCTGATTGAGGCCGTTCCCACACTGTTCCTGGCTGCCGGGCACATAGCCACTTGTACGCCATCACATACAAAATTCCTTTGGAGCTTTTTTTTACTTGTCCTTTGTATAGGGTCAACTCGTGTACGACGACTGTATTGATGTATTGTGTTAGGTTGTGTTAGGTTGTATTGTATTGTATTGTATTGTATTGTATTAGGTTTTATGACGTCAGTCAGGTCGTCGTACATAAGCCATGCTTTGTATCTATATCAAGGAGACATGGAGACCGCGGCGCTTGTCACAGGGGGGGGGGGGGGGTTAGGGTTAGTGACACAGGGGTGGGCAAGGGAGGGGGGGGGGAGGGCAGGGGAGGGGGGGGGGGGGGGGGGGGAAACCATACTCATTATTGACCGAGGAGAAAACCAAATCTCGAAAAGTTCGCTATTTCAGACCAAAATATCACTTTTGATACTTTCCGACTTTTTCAACTCTTTCCGGCAAAAATAGCGAAATTGTTAATACTCTCCTGGAGAAAACAAAAAATATCACATCAAAATGGGCAATGAGTTATTCTTGAACTTCTTTCTCTCCACCAGATTGCTCAGTTGCCTTGACTCGGAAGCATGAAGCTGTTACTGTTTACCATCTGTACCATCGCTTTGTCCATAGTCGACTGTTCGGCAAGCATCAAAACTATCTGTGACTCGCAGCCAAGCAATGCTACGTGCTTTCAAAACAGTTGCTCGCAACAGCCGTGCTCGATGATTTGCGGCTTTGGATCAACATACCGGCGTTGTGGCCAGAAATGCAATGAAAGTACATGTGACTCCATGATTTGTACAAACGCCGTGACCAATGACTGCCATCAGCGGTGCCCTGGAGGCGTCTGCCCATCCCAGACCTGCGCTGCGAAACGGTGCACCCAGCTGTGTAGCGACGGTAACTGTACCTTCATGCAGTGCGCTGTCGAAAACACAACCAGCTGCGTGCAGACATCTGGGAAAGAAATGGTCTGTGCCGCGGAAAGATGCGAACAGAATTGCCCGGGGGGGAAGTGCAACATGTCCTGCTCGTCGAATGTAAAGTCGTGTGTTCAGAGCTGTACCGGTGGAGGAGTGTGCTTCTACAAGTGTGATGCAAAAGATTGCACCCTGGATTGCAATGGGGGCAAATGCACAAATATTAATCCATCTGTAACTACCAAACCTACAGATCCCAGAAGCACCAGAAGCACTGGCGTTCGTTTTCTAGCTTCGCATGTTTTCAGTCTGTTGTTCGCATTGTCTGTGTTTGTACTGAAAGCAATTCAATGAGAACGTCTAGGTGGTCGATATAAGGCCGTTTAGCGGTGTCATATAAGCGGTGAGAAGCAAAGCAAATGCCATTGGACTGGCGATGTGTTGTGACTCCTTGTTTAAATTTTTGCCTCATTGCCACACATTAGCATAAATGGCAAAACTGTGGAAGTGTATTCTATTTGCTAGTGTGTTGTACTGTAACCTGTTTTAAATGTAAACAAAAAATATTTTAAAAAAGAAATGACAAAACTACTCGTACACTGTTTGTATAAATTTCACAGTTTTTGAAAGCCAACTTCTCCGACAATGTTCAACATTTGAGACTATTTTTTTTTACTCCACCAATTTTATAGCGGCAATGTCACCTATTTTTGGTTTCTTCGAGGAGATCCTTCTGTGATTACCGGAGAACGAATGACGTAAAACATAAGAAACAAAAGACAGAAAATAACAGAGTACTATTAATAAAGTGTGGCGTCACAAAAACTTAAATTTGTGAAATTATGGGATTTGATTAGATATCCGGAAAGGGCATGAGTCTCACTGCCCTACTTCAAATTCATGTCATGCCTTAATTCAGAACCATTTGTTGCATTTTCTTTGTTTTAAAATTTGACTCAATGGGACTAATGTTTGGCTAATCCATTGTCGGTGTTACAAAGTAAGTAAACCTAAGTATTTTTTTGGCAGTAGCAAAATAATTAGAAACCCGCTCAAATTTTAAAGTTGATAACGAGAGAATATCTAAAAATCGAAGAACTTACTAAGTTTAATACAGTATCGCCAATTGTCGAGAAGAAAAATAAATACTGTTTAAATAATGCAGTTGACGAAAAAGTAAACACTACCTGGTTTTGCTAATTACCTTCACTTGAAGGCGGCGCTAAAGTGCATGTTTTTGTACATCAAAGATTCGAGTTCAGTTCTAGGTATTACACAAAAATGGAAGGCAGTTGTTCGTTTAAGTCCTTTGTTGGTGGAGTTTGTGGTTATGACATTCGCGATCGAAAGCGTGGAACGGAAAACGGGGGGGGGGGGGGGGGTACTCAACAAAGTTTTGTACCGGGATGCTCCGCCCCGAGGTCCAAACCCTTACCCTTTCATATACCGTTTTTTACAGAAAAGGTACCCCTTTCATATACCTTTCATTGAAAATGGTACCCCTTTCATATACCTTTCATTGAAAATGGTACCCCTTTCATATAGCCTTTACGTGTGTCTGTTTGATATATTTTGAAAGGTTCTTTTTATAATACTTAAATGGCAGTTTTCCCTACCTTTTTTATGCTTCAACTCGTGTTTTCGCTACCATTTCCTATTCTTCGTGAAATCCCTACCCTTTCATATACCTTATTATAGGAAATTAACAATGCACTTTATTAACGCGATTTTACAAAATTCGCGTTAATTTAACGTATCTTAATTAATGTCGATGTGAATTTAATGCACGCTATTTTACAACATTGTTGTTTTAAAGCACCTTTATTTCATTACAAAACCTTATTAGTTCATGACTCCTCTATTGGCTCTTCAGAGTCATTATCTGACAGGACGTCTTCGTGTTACTGCAACAAACTGCGGTTTGGTTTCCGTCAATCAAGCCAGTGAGCAGCTCTTGGTGATTTCACGGAAACTTTGAAAGATCTTTTGAATTGATAGGGTCTAGTAAGGCTTCAAAACCAAATTTTCGCCTTTAAAAAACTTAGAAACATCCGTGCACTTGTATTGGAAGGTTTTATTGACGGAAGCCAAAACGCAGTTTGGCGTTCAGAAATGTAAAGTGCGAGTTTGCAGAATTATGAAAATCGCAGTAAATAAAGCAGGATGCTTATGGAAAAAGTCGCGTTAATTTAATGCATGTAAACCTAACTTTTGAAAAATTCGCGTTAATTTAGTGTAACGTAAATTTTCTTCGCGTTGTCAACGTGCATTGTTAATTTCCCGCTATAATAAGGTACTTCAACTCGTGAAATCCCGACCCTTTCATATACCTCCAGCCTAAAAAAGGTACCCCTTTCGGGCGGAGCATCCCCGTATAGCCCATTATAGGGAGTACCCCCCCCCCCCCCCCCCCCCCCCGGGCGTTGTTTACTAGAAATGTAAAGGAAGTAGTTGTAAACTAAAGTTGTCGAATTTAGTTCAGTGGCGCGGATCTAGGGAAGCGGCCCCTTTCCATTCCTTTTTTTGGCGAAGAAAAAGACTCGAAGGAACGAACTTTTTTTCAGGACCATTTTCACTCCCCCTCCCACCCCCTCTCCTTATGAGCAAGCTGGATCCGCAACTGGAAATTTATAGTGAAAAAGAGATCACATGCATGATGCTATCCACACGAAGTCGTGGTATACCCATCTTTCAGGGGCAGCTCCATCAAGTAGAGCACCTCGACTCGTATGGTAAGAAGGTAAATTTAGGAAACGAGAAAAAAGCATCCAATATGGAAAGCAAGACTGGGGAGAGGAGTTAAAAATCGTTGCTCGCAAAGACTATTGCTACCAATTAATATATTATAGAACATATTGACTAACGAAGAAAATTAAATGGTGCTGAAATATATTTCTAAACAGTTATTGTTTTTTTACTTGCTAGTGTTTCAATTTTTTTGTATTTATGCACTACAAACTTGAAAAAGGAAAATTCAGAAAAAGAAATTCACAGGTTATTAGCTGTACATTTATATATACTACAGGTTTTTAACGATGTAAATACATGTTTTTGTTTTCAAAATAGTGTTTTTCAGTGTGAAAGACTTCAAACTGTGATCTAAATTAAAACGCCTAATCAGAGATTGTAATTTCTTTTACGGTTGAACATATATAAAATACCCTACATACATTTTGATGTAGCATGTTCTCCCCCCTTGATCTGGCTGGTAAGCCAAACAAAAGGATATTTAGCGGTACATTGCATCTCTGTTTTTACAAAACTTTACACTACTGTAACAGCAAACAGTAACTTTTGTAAAAGCAAAATCCTGCAACAAATGAGTGAGTGTAGGTTTTAGGTTCCTTCTTGGATTGGGAAAACAGGCAGAGATTTGAGCTGGGATGAATAAAAATAAACAGTTCAAAGGAGATGGATCCAGACAAACAAACCGAGGTGGCAGCTTAAGTGACCTGAATTATTTTGAAATCCAGCTCTTGTCTGCTAAGAAAAGCCTACACTGCATGCTATTTACAGTAAAATATATATTTTTAAAAACTTAAACTTTGGCTTTCGCTATAGACTCAACTTGATTGCAGTTTCCCCTGCTTCACTTATTATTAGTTGTCAATCTAAAAAGGCTATTTTTGCTACAAAAGGCTATTTTAGATTGAAATATAAAAAAATATCTAACTTGGCTCCAAGTTGTATGGGAATAAAACAAAATAAATTACTAAATATACAACTCTCAGCCTTGGTACAATGTAGGCTCAATCTAAAGTAAAATACTGTATATAACAGCGAGAACGAACTGAACCCTAAAATCAAACAATTCACAGCGTTCATCTTCTCACTGGTATTTGCGAATATTTTTATTTCAGATTGAGACTAACCGAGTACAAATGTTTTGGTTAACTTGAAACAGGACTATTGATCTTGCAGAATAATATATTAGCATAATCCAGTGACTAACTATTGGTTAACAGCATAAACCAAAATATGAAAAACTTTTATCAACATTTCGTGGTGACGTGGTAAATAAATTGGTCACAGGATTATGCTCATACAAGTATTATGCTAATAATTAGAAGCTCCAAGCTGTCTAATGTTTATGGTTGATTACTGCTAAAAATAGATGTACTAGCTGGTATATACCTAATTCAATAAAGGTTGCTTTGGCAATTGGTCATTGGTAATTGGGCATTGGCATTTGGGTATACGGAACACAATGCAATGCTTTGCTTGAGTGACCGCCAAACAATGGCTTCCCAATGCCCAATTACCAATGACCAAAGCAACCTTTTTTGAATTAGGTATATATCACTAGATATTTTTCAGCTGTAGATAATCTCACTCACTGTGAGAATCTACAAAGTACAAATGTCCACAGTTATCAGCCATCAAGGACATGGTCCTTCCAGAAGAGAAAAATAAGTGACATGTTCTTTGTGTTCTCATTGATATCTCATCAAGGTACTCTGCAAGTAACTGCTTTGAAGAACCAAACAAATCCTTTTGTTGCCCCAAGCATAGACCACCACAATCCTCTCCTACCATTTCCACTGCCTCATGTACATGCACATTCACACCCTCATGGTCAAATAATCTGTCATGCAAGTCATTGCCACATGTTATTGCCTCCTCAAGGACATCTCTCCAGAAATGTTAGGAATAAACTGACACAGAGGTGTGAGAACTTCTTCGAGCTAAAGCTTACCTCAAGTGTTTCGCATTTTCTTTCAAGTTGAATTATATTCCGGCAGAATACACAAATTTTCCTCTTTCGTTCTTTGTGTCCAACAGAACTCCTCTTTCCTGCACCACAGAACGTTTAATCTCCATAAGTGAGGTTATATAGTCGCTTGATGCTCGCATCTCAGTGTCCCCATTCGACATGTTGTGGACAGCAACACAGTTTCTTGAAAGGCATTCAAGAGGGTTTTTCGAGGATAAAATACTATGAATTTGATCTAAATATAATATATAGATTTGATAAAACTATGATGTATGGATTTCGTAACTATAAAATATAGATTTTCGCTTTAGCAGAACTCTAGTTGAGTTCTCTTCGATCAAAAATCCAATATGGCGTTGAGTACAATTGTAAGCGCGGTCAACATGTTTTGGTCTCTAACTTTTGATTGGCGCAGTTGGCGCATAGAACAATGCCCAAATTTGACCGTGAAGTAAAGATCAAGAGCATGGGCAAGAATATGTAAAAAAAAATTTTTTTCACTTTTTCCTTCATTTTTTCGCGATTTTTCGATGTTAGCCAATCAAATTCGCCGATTTCATTGAAATTAAAAATTAATAGTTCACACTTTTTAATGAGTTTTGCCGTCGGCCTGCCTACCTCTTAGCTGGACCATTACTTAATTGCCTTATCCGCACCCCTACCCCCTTAAATGCAAACAAAACTGCATTGCGTGACATAACCGAAAAAAGACTGAAAGCAAACGTCTGACATGTTTTGTTTGTACTTCAAAGTAACATTTCAAATCTTTTAGCGCACTACAAAACCGAGGAACGCTCCAAAAGGTACTTAGCCCTTTGAATAGATGCCGTGATACTGAAAAGTGTCGAAAGTTTAACAAAAATTGGCTGACCCGACCGTTTATTATATATTACGTTGTTGTCGTCCGACGTTTATCGGACGTTGTAAACAAGACTAAAGGACATACGGTGAACGGTGAAAAAAATGCAAGAAAATGATCTCTGGATAAGTCTTCTACAACAAATAAAGTAAGAAAATTTCAAAACATTTTTTCTATGGGCTACTTTAACCTTATTTGTGTTAAGACATGTGGTGGAAAGTGAAATGTTTGTGTGACCCGCAAATTGATTGTTGACCTCGTAAGGTCAAATAATGTACCAGTCAATTCCAAGACCGCCCATCCCCCCCCCCCCCCCCCCCCTCCCCCGGGCAAACCCCCGGGCATTTGACTTTTTTAAAAAAAAATTGTCAAATGCCCCACTATGTGGGCAGTTTATACGGTCAAATGCCCCACCGGGCAGGGCTTCACAGGGCGTCAAATGCCCCACCGTCCGGGCAAGGAGGGATTAAAGTAACTAGTTACAGTGGATTTCAGCTTACTTTGGCCGCACCAGTTGCCAAGTTTGTTGGGAAATTTGATACTACGTTGCGAAGTTGTCAATTACATTTGTCAGTTTGCCACCCAAAACGAAGTTGGCAACTTCGGTGCCAACGAAGCCTGTATGTAAAGTCTGAAGTTGTTATTAAACGCTATTTGCGAAGTCAAAACAATTTTTAGCCGATCTGGATGGTTTTCTTTAACATTATTTTTGTAGACTTGCCAAGACAAATCTATAAACTGGTGCTGTTCGGATTGTTTTCGAGGTGAGATCACGTACGCTGTAAGATGCATGCCGCTATTTCAGTTGTGGTTTTGAATTCGACCAACCGTATAAATCGTATATTATCTAGCTCGGAATAATTTTCCGCTGAAACGCCTTTTCGGTTGTCCTTGTTTTCACTCAACACTTTAAAAAAAGTCATCTCAGGAACTCCAGAATATAAATGAATATTTACATTTTACGACAAAGGTCAACCGAGTCAACAGACACGTGGAACCGGAAAGAATGGATTACGAAATCTTTTACCTTGCGACCGCTGACCAACGTTTTTGTTGAAGTCAAATGCCCGCCCCGTCGGGCCTCGTTTCACGTCAAATGCCCCACTATGCGGAGCTAACCTCTCGTCAAATGCCCGGGGTATGCCCGGGGGGGGGGGGGGGGGGGGGGATGGGCGGTCTTGGAATTGACTGGTACATAACTCTTAATTTAACTAACTTTGAAATGCTCTCGCGTCGCTCTGAATCATTTGCCCAAAGAAGTAAAATATATGTCTTCGAAATAAAATTATTTTGCAAGCAAAGAACAACAAAATAATTCCCTAAATCACTCTACTAGATAACTAAAGATTGCATAACATGATTTTCATGTTTTAAATGCTGTAGCGTTACTTGTTTTTGCAAGCGAAGCTGTCAAAGTTGTGCAATAATTTTCCACCTCAAATGGCGATTTTAACGGACTTTCGTTTTTTGAATTTTTCTTTTAAATAAAACGATATTTGGCCGAAAAAAGTATCAAGTGATTTTTGTTATACCTTAATCTATCTAACTTTAAAATATGAAAGAAATCGAATTTTTATTACTTGCCAGAAAATTTCAAATTTGTCTGATTTTTACGGACAGGCGCTCTTAAATTCTCCTTCATTTAAAAAGGAAAACGTTTGTCTTGGACAAATAAATCATCATTAGAGAGGTGTCTGTTTTGAGAGGGTTGACTGTATTCACAGAAAAAAGCCGTCAAACCAAATGCGAAAATAGAAAACATATATAGTCCAACCTCCCGTAAGCGGACACCCAAAATGTCAAGCCTAGGTGGTCGCCTACGAGGGGTGGTCGCTTACGAGAGTTCAGACCATGCATATTGGGTCAAAATTTTGCCTCATTAGCATATGGTAGCTGCAGAGACTTACCCTATGCGCCAATGCCCATCTTAACCCATATAATAACTTTAGTATTCGCAAAAATATGTAAGCTTTCCAAAGTATTTATTCGGAGTTTCATGGTTCGCTTTCTTATAAACTACCTATAAGAAGGCGAACGGAACAAGTTTCACAACAGTTACAAATTGGTTGTCTGAACGTTAGGGGAAACTGAACATCAACTAATAAAGATTGGATTACTAGCTTAATTTGACAGCCCTTTTATATTACTGGTGATTTACATGTTAACAAGCGTAAAAAACACTAGACGTAGATATCAGAAGAGTCCGTACTTTTTGTGTTGGTTGGTCGTACGATCGCACGAGGTGAAAAGTCTGGAGAGAAGGAGTGAGAGAGTGTCCCTTTGGTTGTAGTTTTTTAGACACTTTAAAGGTAAGTCAATTATTCGTGTCTACAAAGAGGATTGGGAACCCGAGTTAACCCTTTCACTCCCAGAGTCAATTATGGAGACATGTAGTGTACTTCTAACTTTTGCCGGAGTATGTGGACGAAATCCTATGGTGTGACCATTGAAATAACAGAAATAAAACCTCTTTGGCAGTACTTTTGCGTGGTACCATTTGTTTTTCAATAGTTTACAAAATGAAATTTGAGATTTTTCTTAAATTTTGATGTTTGGCACTCTTGGGAGTGAAAGGGTTAAATGAAGGAGGAGACTAAGACGTGAGCCTGACAACCAAGTTGACCCTAATGCAGGTAATGCTGTGGCAGTTATGCGGCCATTGGCCAGACCGGTAAAGATTGCGAGTTAAATCAAGCTTCCAGTTCTTCTCAAACTGAAACCCATCCAAATACTTTACAGACAAACGAGGAAGTCATTGGACATATTCCTCTGCGAATGGCTTCTTGTATAACCAAATTTTTAAAGAGAAAAACCACAGGCAAAGTGGTTGTGGTTGTCAATAGAGGAGCAGGATATGACTAGAAATCCTATGTAAATACATTTGTTTTCGGAGACAACAAGACATCGATACCTTAGCTGAAATCAAAAATCAAAAACCTTGGATATGACTTAGACTGAATAGGGAATGCATGTGTTGTGACCGCGCCGAATACCTACTTCGATTTTTATACTGTAGTTCTGTTAAACTGTTCTTGAGAGAACAGGAAATCAGTTCTAATTTACTGTAATGGCCGTTTTTATACTAGAGACGCATTATCCGTCCAGACGAATAATGCATCTGTCATGTTATGCGTCTAGTGTAAAGACGGGACGAACAATTAGAGACGTATTATCCGTCTGGACGAACTTGGGCAAACATTTGTAGTTCGTCTGGTTATGCGTCTCTAGTATAAAGACGGGCACAGGACGCATTATCCGTCTAGACGAACTATCTTTCGAAATGCGTCTTGAACGACGCACTACGACAGATAGTTCGTCTAGACGGATAATGCGTCTTGTGCCCGTCTTTATACTAGAGACGCATAACGAGACGAACTACAAATGTTTGCCCAAGTTCGTCCAGACGGATAATGCGTCTCTAGTATAAAAACGGCCAATGATAATACATTTAATGTCGTCTCTTTTAAGATTGATAAAGTACAGTGTACATGCAGTTTTTTTTAATTTTTAAATGTTTTATTCAAGTGAAAAGTCAATTTCGAGAAAAAATCCGGTACTTCCGATTGAGAAATTTCCGTCTCTTTTACTACCCAGGAATGCAATATTGTTAATACAACGGCCTCATTATCCAATTTCTGCTCTATTATCTGTCAAGTGGCCGCTTACGTGGGATTAAAAACAAATTAAAGAAAATTTCAAACTCAAGCTCTAAAAGTGCTCGCGGTCGTAAGCAATCCAATAAACCAATCAGAGATCGAAGCAATTACATGTCGGCGGCGCCAAGCGCGGGAAAACGCGTGCGAGCAAGAGGAGAAGAGGTTATCGCTAACGAGAGGGTTCGGCTGTTTAGCAATTAAAAATAAAAACGTTTTAAATGTTTCAACTTGTCCGCAAGTTATGGAGCAAAACCTGTTTTGTTTTCAAATTCTTTTCTCGCACGTTCCGGCCTTCGCATTGTCTTACAGTATTTTAATTAGTGGAAATATTTCAAACACACCTCAATGCGAATATTTCTTACTGGATATGATTGTTATTCATGAGTTTCGCCGTAGTGAATAAATGAAATGATTGAATGTTATCATTCACCCATGCGCAAATCATACCAAGACGATTTTTGAATTTTCTTAACGATCTTTTGGTTTGCTGCTCTGTTGAAACTTGTCATTGATCGCTTATATTTAGACTATCAAAGCAAAGTTCGCCAGGATTTTGTGGCAAGTTATCAGAAGAAAGAAATATGTCAGGCATACAATGATGGTTAAGTGCAAGAGTTGTACAATCGATACTGCACAGGTCAACACTGCGGACGGACCTCATCATGTCAGCGTCTCTCTAACAAGGAAAATAGTTCCGATACATATGAGCGAGATCTACGATTCTTGAGGTTATTTTCCCTTTAGACTGCCTGTGATAAATACGGTGATAAAGAGGTAAGTAATATATAATTTAAGTAGAGCCATCTATAACCCGAGCTAAAATAGCCTGGACGTGACAGGCATTTTTCTTCTCTCCATTGCGTGGCTCGTGTTCCGCGCTCGTTTCTCGCGCTTCGCGCTTGTTTCTCGCGCTTTGCGATAGCGCACCACAGAAGCGCCTATTGTGCAGGATAGGGCTGAAAAAAAAACGGTACTAGAAATACGTGTCTCGCAGAACCTCGCGAAGCTCGGGGAAGAATGCACCTCAAAATTTTAGCTAGCGCACCACAAAAGCGCCTATTGTGCAGGATAGGGCTAAAATGAAACGTTATAATTCACGACATTTTGAGTATGAATCGACATCAAATTTAGTTCTTCCAAATGTGCTCTCCATGATATTCACCGACATACAAGTATAAAATATCTGTCGTTATTACAACAGGCACTTTTATAGAAGTAAAAGTACTTTTGATAACGAAGCTGCGTTGAAACGTGCTTTATTTTTATTTCATCAAATTTGCTTTCCTCACAGTGATAATATGTTACTTCGAACAAAGTCTAGTCGGGTAGGAACGTTCTCAAGAATTGCCACTAAATTTAGAACTGAATTATTCAAAAGTCCGAATTTAAAGATGATTACAAAGCTAAAGTTGTATAATACATTTCCGATGATTACCTTTTCATTTGTAGTTTTTGCTAATCAAATCTATCTGTAGTTTAGACCAGGCAAAGTTCTTTTCATATTGATAAAGATCTAGAAGCTGCGTCAAAACGTGCTCCTTTAATTAGAATCGAAAGAGTGCACTCAAAACCCGTGGTTTATTGCCGGTGAAGTAATATATCAAACACGTGGAAGAGTGTTTCATCAGGATATCCAAACTCCAAAAAGTGGGTTGAAAAACGACGCGCAGCCGAGTTTTTACAGCCCACTTCGAGGTGTTTGGATATCTGATGCAAAATGTGGAGAAAACGGAGAAATAAAATCGCCAAAATCTATGCAAATTATATCCTTACGGTAGTGATTTTCATTTGTGATCTCTTCATGCATGAATTATTAATGAGTTTTAGAACTGATCGACTGTCGAGTGCCTTCAGTGAATCTTCTATTACACAATAAGCACACCATTGTAGTGACTTGGTATAAAAATATTATTCATGAATTAGCAATAACGTGTTCGTTATTATTGCGTTAATTTCCCCTTCTTGTTACAGTTATGCAGATAACAAATCGAGTTGTGCTAAGGAACAAAGAATCAGTCTTTCCCCGACAGAAAAATCAGGAGATTTGCAATGTAAGTATTTATGACAAATTTTCTCTTTCTCCTGCATTCAGTATAGAAATTTGTCCGATTGCGCGAACCCATGGCCAGAGATTAATGCGGAAAACAATCTTTAGTAAAAACCTCCATTGTCGGTGTAAGAAATAACTAAACTTGCCACGTCACGATAGATAGGGTTATTTTAAAATTGATACTGAAGGTATATTTTTAACTGAATTTGATTGAATGTCCTTCCCTTTTTCTACTAGACTGTATAAAGATAACATACTATCGCAAATCCAGTACTCAGCAGTACTAGTCTGGAAGATGCAAAGAACAAATAATTTTATGTTCCAAACACAAAGTAAGAGGTACGTAAAACTCTGATATTTTAATGAAATTCCACTTACAAATAGACATCAATCTTGCCAGTTTATACCTTGCACTCAGGATCTGCTTCATTTGTCTATAAGGCATAGGCAAGCAAAAACAGAAATATCATGAACACGCGCGAGGCAATTGTTTCGCGCGTGTCCCCTGTCTCGTTTGTCGTTCGGCCATCCTATCACTGGGGATTTCTACTTAGGTCTAAGCTTAGCTGGCCTCTTTAATACCGGCATTCAGGATAGAACATCTCATACTCCAAATTCCAAGTTTTGTACAGAATGGTTTAAATGGTTTCAAGCAGAGATTATAATAGCTCTAAGGGTCGAAATATATTTGGTAGCTTTGAGAAATCCATATCAAATGCAGTGACATTACAAGGGAAACCTGAAAGCACTTTTTTCTTCTTTCGATTGAACATACAAATCGAATTAGAAAATTAAAACAAAAGGTTAGAAAATATAAACCTTAAGTGGCGGAAATAAGAATTTTAATCATTTACAGGGATGTGAAGTTGAAGATCAGGATTCAAGATACTGTACGTCCAACGCGGTTTGCAAGGCAAGATATATTTCTATTTATATCATGTAATGCCAATTAACAAAAAAGTCATTCATTAAATCCGTTACCACCGGTATTCAAACTCAGGTCATATTGATAGGTGGCGACCTCAGCTACCTAGTTTGTTCTGCTGTTGGATTCAACTGCTAAAGTAACTAAAGCAATAATTCTTTTAATGAAATCGAGCACACAATTATCGATGACACAAAATCAATAACGAAAAGATGGCCAATAACTATCAATGTGGTGACCCCAAGCTAGGTGGAGGGTTTCGTGCATTCCACTTGGTGCTTGTCTCACTTTCTCGTCTCGTAAGTATGGAGTACAGCCGGGTGTTCCTACAACGTCATACTGCCCTGAGGTGAAACCGGCGACATTCTAGCGGCATTGCACACGGGTACAGTTATCGCAGATCAACGCAGTTGACTGGACGGCTCAATCCAGAGCTAACCGATACTATACTGTACTGTGATCGCCAAGGATGACAAGTAGTTTCATCCGGGTCATACCGGGGCTAGTGCACTTAGCAATCAAGTACTACCGCCGAACGGACGGTCTGTATTCAAGCGGGGGTCACAATTTTGTTTCAATTTCTGTATCGCCGAAAATGCCAAAATAAAACAGTTGAAAATCAGATCGCAATTTCAGAGAAAGACTTGTTGCTGAGTTTAATAATAGTGGACGGTGTAGTAACTTGAACAAGTCATATTTATGAACTACGCATGAGCAAAAGGATGAAAAAATCAAAGCGATCCTGGAAATATCGATAGAACCCAGGAAGTTGTAAAATAAAACACAGAATATTAAATTCTGCCTTGCCCGGGATTCGAACCCGTAAAGTTAACGTTTGCCATATGTTGCAAACTAAACTGTGTTCAAGTAATTTATCTGGAATTATTATGTGTCTTTTGTGGAACATCACAAACAATAACACTGAGGAAATGATGGCTTAATTTTCAATATTTACTTTAGAAAAACTGACATCCGATCATTATAATCCAGTAGTATCGAAGTATTGACTTGCTGTGTCAGTTTTAAGTTTTCAGAGCAACATTTATCTTCTGCGCCAAACGATCATCCGTCCGAACCAAGGATGAAAACGGGGACATCTTCTCGCAGATCGCAAGTTATTCGGCGCAGTTGAATGGAGGGTGGCTCAACCCAGAGCCAACCGATAGTAAGTATACCGTGCTGTTATAAAGGCAGGCTTTTTATCGGGCCACTGGTGAGCTTTATCATGGCTGCCACTACCGCCAGGGTACAGTGTACTGAAGTGAGGGTCATACACTTTCTTTTAAATTTTTTTGAATCAAAATGCAAATATTATCTCTTTAGATTGAAATTTCTTATTGCGCTGTAATAATAATATAATAATTTTTCATTAAAAAGTGAACTACAGATGAAAGAATAAATGAAGTTAGTTAAAATGATCATGGAAATCTTGGTGCAATACAAACAGTTACCAGTAAAGCACTCAGTTCAGGTAACTGAGCAACTCACTGAGCCTATGCAGTTCGGTTTGTTTGCCATATAACATGATATAAGTATACTGCCGTAATTGCAAGAGCTCTACCACTAATCTATTGCCTACGGAACTAGGCCAATTGCAGGAGTTGCAATAACTGTTGTCTATTGTGGGCATCACTGATTATCACAACTTACATTAGGAGAACTGCCATCCGTTCATAGCTTGTACTGACTGATTGCGTTTTAAGTTTGCAGATCCACAATAGAGCGTTTTCACTCACGTGACCTTCAGTCCCGTGGGACTCAAATGACAAAGGCCATGGCAGCCATGTTGGTGTTCCTAACAAAATAAGTCAATTAAAATTCTTTTGTACGGGAACACCAATATGGCGGCTATGACGTCAAGTGAAAACGCTCTATATTTATCATCAGCTGGAGGCAAACACATTCAGTGGAATGACAATAAAACTGAACATAAGTTGGAACCGCCAATCATCACCAGCAGGTGATTTTAATCACAAATCTTCTTTGTGGAGATAGGAAAACTCTTCGGAGCTAGATGAGAACTGCTAACAAACTTCAGTACACGCCTATCCAAAGACGTCCGGATTGAAAACTGTGGAAACAAATGGTGTGTGTGTGTCTGGCTGGGATTGGGAAGGGGGTGTTGGATTGGAGATAGGTAAGGTGTTGGGTTATACGATTGTTCTCACTACCAATAAGGTTTGTAGGGCGAAATTCAATATCCACTTTCCCACCATCAGAGTTTGATAATTCATTGCTTGCTTTAGTGGTTTCAATTGGTTTTTGTTTTCAGATTCGTCTACAAACTGAACCTGATTCGTTACAAAAATACGAAAATAATTTTTGTTATGAGGGAAAATGGATTGTTTGCTAAAGGAAACAGCACACATTAATGTAAGCATGCCTCGATTAATAGCGAAAAGTGGTATACTTAAAATATGGGGATTATTTTTCTCAGAATTATCTCTATTTTGGGCGGACATTGTAGCATCGCCAATGCTGTGTCATACAGCATTCCTTTTGGTCAGCAACAAGCCGGTCTTTGGAAAGGAAAATGCTTATTAGTTATGATCAGGAGGTGAGGATAATGATAGTTAAAGAGCTCGGAGAACAGGAGGCCGAGTCTTGAGTGAAATCCGAAATCAGTCTACTGATTTAATTTTGTTTTTTTTTTCTATTTTTTAGGGCTTTTCCTTGGTTATGAAGTCACCATGAAGTTGTTTAGCTGGATTTCAAATGAGTGAAAAGTGATCGACATACGCAAGCCGTTCAACAGGGTTCAATCCATTGGGAAGAATCAAAGACAGACAAGGCTGCTGTTTATGAAATCAGATCACGAAGAATCGTATTTTCTAACAATGATATAATTTAAAAATGCGTGGAAAAGAGTTGGAAGAATTTTTACATTGGTGTGATAAGAGTGATTGCAAGTAATTTATATCGACGAAGAGTTTTTTGCTTCGAAGGGAAAACAATTTTCATTAATTAATCAATTGTAGAAAAAGAACAATTTCGTGTCGCTCTCTTCTCGGTTTTCAAATTTCATCTGAGTGAGAACTAGATTTTACTATGTACAGTATGATATTTTCTACAGGTCTTTGTTTCAAGTCACCATATTTTCTTCTACCTATTTTCTTACAAGGTTAATTCACATGGCTCGGTTTTTTGAAAGCTAATTGAGGACTTTAAAATTAAGCCAAGGTCATTGTTTCTACTGAATCGAATTCTATACTTTCAACTTGCAAGTGAAATTAGCCACAACGAAAGCGCTCATAACCTCCGATAAACGTCCAACTTTCGTGCGATCTTATGAAATCTCGTGCGCTTTCATCCATTCGTCTTTTTCATCCAGCCGCTATTGTTAACCTTCGCACGTAAGCTGTCGTCAACATCCAGTGAACATTCGTTCGCTTCCCTCCTCATCATGCGCTTTCATAAACTCTTGTAAGCTGTCTTTGAATCTCACAACGTTCGCTCTCATCATTTATCATTCGCTTTCGTTAACCCTCGCACGATGATGTGGACTATCAAGCTTTCTTTCTGTCGCTCATTTCTCCACTTAAGTTGTACGCAGTCGTTAGCTATCATGCACTGTCATTATTTCAAATTCCCTCTCGGCATTTGTCTTATTCTATCGTCAACTCTCATTAATTCCCTCTCGTGAATTTTCTTATGATGTTGTCAATTCTTACGGGCTCTCGGCAATTTTCTTATGCATTTGTCATCTCTTATGCGATTTCGTCAACATTCGTACGCCGTCCTCCACTTTCAATTTAAGACTTGTCAGCCAACCTTCGTTCGCTGTCGTCAACTATAATTCACGCCCGTCATTTGTTATTCGCTCTTGTAAACTCTCACGCACCTTCTGACTCTGTCGTCAACTATCATGCGCTTCTTCTTATTGCTCTCATCAATCTTCGGACACTGTCGTCAACTATCATGCGCTCTCGTTTTCATTCGTTCTCATCAACCTTTGTACACCGTTGTTAACTATTGTAGGTTTCCGTCATCTCTCGTTCGCTCTCGTCAATCTTTGCATACTATCGTAAACTGTAATGCGCTTTTGCCACTTTTCATTCGCTCTTATCTACCTTCGGACACTGTCGTCAACTATCATATGCGCTCTCGTAATTTCTCATTCGCTCTCGCCAACCTTGGTACGATCAGTATGAGCTCTCGTCAACCCATTGCTATTTCGTTAACCCTCGTGCATTCTAGATCTAGCCATCTCTTGTGCGCTCTCGTCAACCCCAGTGCGCTTTCATCAAGTATTATGCACTCTCGCCAACCCTCATATGCTGTCCTTTTAATTTGCATGCGCTCTCTTTATCTCTCACTTCACGGTTGTCTCTTCAAGTTCTCGGAATTTCTCGTGCCTTGTCAAACCACTCATCAATCGTATGCGCTCTCTTCAACCGAAGTATGCATGTCTTCATCAACAGTCGTACCTTCTCACCAGTCCTCGTGTCCTCACCAGTCCTCGCTGTCTTCAATTCATATTCACATGTTTTTTATTGCACTCACTTGCGCGGCTCGTTGACACTCACGTTAAAACTCCTATGTGCTCTTGCAACTCCGTACGCCGACTCGACTCTCGGCGGCTTTTGTCAGTCAGTTCGTCTGATTTCATCAGTAATCATACACTCCCATCATTTCCAATTTGTCCACTCGTCAACCTTCGTACGCTCTCATCAACTCCTCCGCACTCTCGTCGGCCCTCGTATAGGCTCTTGTAAACGCTCATACCCTCCCGTCTACCTTGGTACGCTATCGTAGACTTTCTACTAAGCCTTCTCGTCAAATTTCTTTCGTCAGCTTATGTGCACTGTCCCGGCAGAAATATCACACGCTCGCATCAACTGCCGCGCGTTTTTTTGAACTCCTGTATACTCGAATCAATAACCACTTCCTTTCGTCGACCTTCGTACGCTCTTATATATATATATATATATATATATATATATATATATATATATAAGTTTCAGTTAAATGTTCACTGGCGAAGCCAAGATAGTGCTCTACTTGCGGTGAAGGAGCGGGTTATACTAGTAGGTGAACTACTCAGATCTTGAGTGGATGGACGTTTAATACTGACAGAACTGTGTAAAATGGAGTTTAACTGAGGAGTGGGTCACCTCTTCGGTGGCCTACGAAACAGTTCTGTATTAAACGTCCATCCACTCAAGATCCACTCAAGATCTGAGTAGTTCACCTACTAGTATATATATATAATTATCAATCTCACATCACTGATAAACCCACCTTTGTATGGTGTCGTCAACACTCGTGCAGGATCATTCTCCTAATTATCAACTCTTTCTTATACCAACAACGTTAAGCGCTCCTACGTATATATAACAACATTCGCACGTTATCACAAACTTTCGTGCGCGTTAATCAACTTTTCGTTCTAGTAAATCTTTATGCCTCATATCAACCCTAGCAACCTCACGTCAATTCTCATGCAGTATCATATCATTCGCTCTCGTTAACCTCTGTATTTTCATCACCTCTTAAGTGCTCCAATCAATATCGATGGCTTACTTGTCAAGTCTCGTATTATGTCGTAAACGCTCGTACAGCATGCAGCTATATTCTTGCGCTCTTATAACCGCCGATGAACGTCAATCAACTTCCATGCGTTCTTATCCAATCACTGCCCCCGGGTATTAGCATTTTGTAAAAACAAAAACAAAAAAAATTGGAAAATGCCCGATGACTGGGACATAAAAGCTGTGCAAATGCCCCAGGGATATAATAAAAAAGAAGCGGAAAATTATTTGAATCTAGACTCATTCAAAAATTATTTGAAGGCAAACAAGGTCAACAGGGAAGGGTTTTCCCTCAGTTCGCTTTTGCTGATCGATTAGAGCAAGTTCGCAACAAATTTCTCGTCAAAAATATAAATATACCGGATTCTTTGAGGTCGCAAACACAAGGATGTCAAGTGCCCAGGGCCCGGGAAACCGGCCCCTCCACCCTTACAAAAAAGAAAATGATCCCCGAAGGAACCAAATTGTTTTCATCCTGGTGGTACTATTCTCACTTTAGAACCCTGCACATAAAAAGAACTAAACTAAAAGTTTTTTATGAAATTTTCTACGAATTGTCGTATGCCTTTCTCACGTGACTAACGATAGATTTGCGTCATGTGACGTATGATCGACCTTCATACGAGAAACTACAGTTGTCACGCTTTTTCACCAACTCGCTTTTGACGTGAGAACGTTTGCTGGAACTTCAGTATGGGCAATTTCGTTTCACAAGGTCCTCTCTCTTCTTCCCTGGAGAAGATTGGACCCCGAAAACAAGGTTGAGGTGTGTGGAAGTTTACCGATGCGAAAACACGACTTTTTGAAGTTTACCAACACGAGTTTAACTTAAGTTTGTCGAGTGAAGGCTCCCTCCCTTAATATCCCTTTAGTGAAATAAATATGTGGACACTATCGTACTTTCGGTTTTTTATTATCACAGAGCGGAAAAGATCACAAAGACGCCTTCCTTAGCTTGCTCCCTTGCCCGGGGGGAGGGGGAGGGGGGTATCCCATATAAAATGACGGGGATGTGTCGTAGATTTTCGAACAACACCCTAAAAGGTACCAGAATATTGTTTGATGAGGTTAAACAACACGAGATAATTTTTTTTCGACTCAATACCCTTAAAGGTACCTCGATGATTCTAACCGTGGTCATTTTAGATTTTAGCAGCCTATGGGGTACCAATCTACAAATTTTGACCCCTAAAAGGTACGAGCATCTCCGTCATTTTAATATCGGAATACCCCTCCCCCCGCCGGGCTCTCTCGTACGCGTGGCCTTCGTTTGCGCTCGGTATAAAGGTTTTGCACGGCAACCATGTTGCATGGCAGGAACAATAGATTCTTTTCCCTATGGGAAAGAATGTTATTTCTTATGCAAAACATTTTCATTGTTCCTGCCATGCAACATGGCTGCCGTGCAAAACCTCTATTAGCTCATCCGCTCGACTTAGATTCCAAAGCTGATGTTTCGAGCGTTTAATAGGGCTAACTCTCAAATTACCATCAAATTTTATGGTGGCCAATAGACCTTTTAAGCTTGTATGTTTTGTTTTCCGAATGTACTGTAGGTATGTGATGTTCTCAAGGGAATTTGTTCTTTGTCTTTTCATAAATTATGCATACATATGCACGTGAAGAAAACAAAACTTAAAAGAAACAGTTCTCTTGGGTAACATCGCATACATTAGGAAAACAAAACATACAAGCTAAACAGGTCTATTTGCTTAATAACTCAGTTCATACCAAGTCTTATGCCCCATTCACACCAACGGTTAAACATGTTTAAATGTTGTTTAGTTTAACTACGCTTTAGCCTCTATCTTGAACGTTTTGAAATGTATACGACTCAAACTACCTGGAATGGTAATAAAGTCAATAAAGTTTCTTTAAGTAAAGATTTCCCTCCAAATATTACGGGAGGTTAGGACGTATTTTTCTAAACCTGTTTTAAACTAAACAACATTTAAACATGTTTAAGCGTTGGTGTGAATGGGGTATTAGTGACCTCAATGATTCCAGAAAGGCACTTGTAGCCATGAGTGTGCCAGTTTTCGAGTTAAGCTTTTAGCCTCAACGGCAATAATGCCAATAATAGGGTTTGGCCCTCTTCTTTTCATTTCTGGTACTAACCTTATGATTTCACATGTAGAACGTGCCTTTAGTGATCGTGTCATCACTTTCTAATGATGTCCAAATGACCAGATAGTGTAGTTGGGAAGAGAAATACTCGTGGGTGTGTGGAAAAATGTTCTGTAAATTGTTTTCAGTTGTAAAGAATTTCTGTAAGGTTTGCACATTAAAACATGTAACTGACCTGTAAATGGGGCCAAACGTGATAAATTTTTTGAGCTAACTAATACAAAAAATAAGTTGAGGCTACTTTAACGTCT